>JANHAO010017155.1:0-14084 GCA_026873985.1 Saraca asoca
AATGACTAAAATTTGTTTTTCTAAAATTTGGTTTTCAACATCAAAACTAAGAAGTGCAAATGACTAAGACTAATAAAGTCTAACAGAAGAGAACGACAGGCGGCCCCTAAGTCTGCAAAAAATGGAAAGGAAAACATATGATCTTGGCAGATTTTAAATGACAAAAGAAAGAAAAGGGGGGAAGAATCTTCTTGGGTTTTATTGAAAAACAAACGAGCTGTCGGATTCAGCAACTCTTCGAATGACCCATGATCCAATGGGCCAGCACTTATCAGCATTTAAGCCAAGGCATGTCCACTAAGCATGGTAATCATTGCGCTATCTGTAGGAATCAAAGAGATACACGTGACGCAAACGTATCAGGATCCCCACCAGATAGTAAACGAAGAAAAATGAGCTACGACTCTGGCCCTTTTAAGATTTGAAATTCACTGCTACCTCACGGTCATCTTATAATTCATAGCTCCCATGCGATCTTAAGCCAATGCATGCACACCTCAACTCTAATAGCTCGATCACACCTGCTGCTATGCACTAAGTCTCTAGAGCTCATCTCTAATAGCTTGGGCACACCTGGTGCTACGTACTAAGCCTCCAGATCTCATCTTTAATAGCTTGGGCACACCTGGTGCTATGCACTAAGCCTCCAGAGCTCTTCTCTAACAGCTCGGGTACACCTAGTGCTATGCATTAAGCCTCCAGAGCTCATCTCTAATAGCTCGGGCACACCTGGTGCTATACACTAAGCCTCTAAAGTTCATCTTTAATAGCTCGGGAACACTTTGTGCTATGCACTAAGCCTCTAGAGCTCTAGAACTCATAGCTCTCTTGTGACCCATTACTCATAACTCTCTTACGGCCCTTTTGCTTACGACATATGTGGCAGCTCGCTTCTGTAGTGCACCTAATCACTTATCAAAAGCTCGCTCCAGTGGCGCACCAAACTACCCTCACATCTCCTAATGACTCGAGCACATCCAATTGCTTGAAGAGCTCCTTACTCTGCCATATCTCAGGCGCATTTAATTGCTTATGAAGTTGTTTAAATTAAAGCACTACCTAAGTGCCATCGGATTCATAACACTACTAACTCACAACCTTCGTGCGAGCATGCGACTCGCTATCAGGTAACATCCTACAAGTACTCAGATTTATCTACAAGGAAGATCAATCTCATGGATATAATGCTGGGTCTCACACCCAGATAAGTGCAAAAATAACTCCCAGCTTGCAAAATGAACTAAGAGTTAGGGGGATGATGTTATGGGCATTTTTTGGATAAAACAAAATGGATCAGCAAAGGCCCAAAGAATCGGGAAAGAGGCAAGATTGAGCTCAAAATAAGGTCACTGGAAATGAGTTACAGATCACGCAGCACGAACTCGTAACCCACCACTGACTGAAGCAATAGTGAGCTCCCCTCGGCATGATAGGAAACAACCTACATCTGACAGGTACAGTCTGAGTACTCTACCAACCCACAACTCAACCTTCAAATTTCGATAATGATTTGCCCTATATTTATTACTTAACATCTAGCATTTAATGCTCAACACAGATATAATCATAGTTTTATAATGATAAATTATGATTTGTAACCCTCCTAACCTTTATAAATAGAGAGGGGGAGTCATAACATAGATATAGAAAAAATATATGCAGAAACTCTGCGAAAATAGCCATTGATATATGTATTCTTGTTCAACTCAAAAAAGGCAACTGTCAAAAGTTAATATAATCATTGTAGATGTAGGTGTCATCTAAACTTTAGCTGAACCACGATAAAAACTCTCCTTGTTCTCTCTTCCCTTCCACTGAATCTTTCTCTACTTTACTGTATTCTTCATTTCTTTAGCAGCAGTTTGGTTCTCAGAACCCCTAGTTGATCGATTGCCAAAATCGACTGTCAACAAGCATGTAGTCAAAGCATTTATGCATACCGAGTCTTAAAGAACGCACCATACAATTAGCTTCTAGTGTATCAAAAAGAGACTTTTTAAATAAGGAGAGGGGCAACTCCATTTTATTAATATATGCCTCATTACATAGTTTTGAGTGTGTAGGAAGAGTCTTTAAATCCCACAATCTGATCCCTATCTTATACCATAGTGCCCATCAGGGTCATCAGACACGCTTTCTTACAAAGTATTCTAAGTCAAAGTCTTAATGACGCAAGTAAACATACTTTTTCTAAATTGACATAAGGGATTTTCTCTTTACTTGGAAGGGTTCTAATGTATCTTCTCATATGGATGCAAAGATAAAAATGCAAGGATTGCAACCATGTGCTTTTCTACTTGCACTAGACAAACAATCTATGCTAAAATAACACCATAAGATCTCCTCTTCATGTTTGATTTTCAAACCAAATTTCATTCAAAATCGAATATGTTTGCCAACGAATTGGTTCACAAGACTAGCTTATGATATTCTTCCCCACTTCAAATGCCAATGTCCTCATTGAAGCTTCAATTTGACACAGCTTCCATGGAGGTTTCTTCTTTTGAGTGTTGGCTTCTTGAATTTTCATGTGGGTCTTCAACTTGCTCCACTTAAGCTATTCCCTTGACCGCATGCTTGTCACTTTAAGCTAACATCATTCAAGAGGCTTTGATAAATAGTAGCCTTAACCTGAGATAGCTTTTAGGATAGTCGCTAGTCTAATGCTCCTTAGCTCCTCCATTTACTTCCTCTTGGCTTTGTCTCCTTGAGCTCATACCATCAAACATTTACTTCCCCTACAATTTTGAGTATTTGCATCCACAACTTTGGTTCCTTAGGCTTTGCTAACTCTACAAACTTTGTGATCTATCTCTATAGACTCTACTTTATTGCCTTGACACAAACTCACATGCCACTATCTTCATAGCTCTTTGATTTTTGTTGCCTATGCAACTTCTCCTGTCCCACTGCCTCTACAATATTTGGGTTATTATCTTTATAACTTGTGTTTGCCTCACTACCTTTGCAGCTTGCAAAGGTAGTGAGGCAAACATGTATGTACTACCTCTATAATTTGTGTGCTTGCTTGGTATTTTGGGCTTCTATTGACAAATAGTCCCATATCCAATGTCCCATTCTACCAATGTGAGATATGTAAGTCTCATGTCTCGTTTGTGCACAATTCCATTCTTGGCTGACAAAACATGGCTTGCTTGCAAGTGCTATTCCTTACTCACAAATCTGCTCATGTTGGGTTCAACCAATCCACTATACTTCACCATTCCACTCTCACACTTGATTGGATCCTTTTGACCCTCTCTAAATTAAGATCCTCATGGTATCTTAACCATTATAGTCTTTTTAGAGTTAATGTTATATGGTATCTTGGCCCTCATGATCCCTTATAAGTTTACACACTCAAATGCTAGCACTTTGAAATTGAAACACTTTTATATCTTGGTTCTCACAACCACTCTTACAAAGATCAATGTCCTCTCTTAACACTTTTCAAGTGACATCCATAAATGACTTGGCCCTCATAGTCAAATTTGAGTGCATCCTTATTATAGCTCATTCTTTAAGTACATCCTCTTGATGGCTCCCCCACATTAACAACTTGATAGGGGTTGAGTATAGAGCATCCTCCACCCTAGCTCAAGTTTGACTTTGCTTGTGCATGAGTAATTGTGAATCTCATGGACATTTTCACAAAGTTTATCTTGCAACTATGTAGTGCTAGCCTACTACACCTTAAGTCATTTTCACTACTCCACCATACAACTATGTAGCTTTAGCTTATTACATTAGATATCATTGTTGCTTATCTTGAAACTATGATATGCCATCTCCTCTAGCACTTGTCTCAAATCTTCTAGATGAGCACTGTAGCTTGTTCATTACAGCACATGATAGTGCACAATCAATTCCTCTTAGATCATCTTTTTTCCTTTTGGGTTTACTCCTTCGAGTAGGATTCATGCCCTTTGACACGATTTTGGACTCCTATAATAAGATTAGTCTACTTAACACATTAGAAGAGAGGTATCATCTTGCAAGATGTGTCATTTGCATGTTGTGACCATGTTTTGAGGCGATCTTTGGTAAACAAATTGCTAAACTATCAATATTCTACTTACTTTTCTGACACTCTATCTTGGAGCAGATTAATGATTGTTTAAGTGATGCATGTTCTAATGAACCAGATTAAAAAAATAAAGAAATGAAAATACCATAGAGAAATAACTCTGATGAAGTGAGATAGATCTCAACAAACAAATCAAATCAAAGTAAACATTGAACATTAAATAGATCATATGAATATGAATAGAGAAAATAAGTTGATCACTATGATCAAATAAAGATCAACTAAAGAAAATGAAGAAATTACAGTCTTGGAAAAAATGTGGAAATAGATTGAAAAGGTCAAATCAAAGATGATAGAAAATACAAAAAATATATGAAAGAGATCAAATGATAGATGATGCCAAGGACAAACCATCTGTTGACCAGTAGGTTTCAAATCGATCAAAGGTGGTGGAATACGACTTGTAATAATCAGTCTAGGTGACAAAGACTGTCATGACCTCTTGGATGATCAAGTCAGCCATAGAAAGAATATGTAAATCAGTACAGTAGTAATAATAAGTCTTTAGCAATCATACCTCACTCATATTTATAATGAGTAAGACCGATCAATTGGCTGTTAGGACTTTTTCAAGTGGCTCTAGCTAGTCCAACTAGAACTTTCTAGACAAAGGTACATTGGTCTTTCCTAGTGATAAAATAGGTCATCCAGCTAATAGTAAGTTGAGATTGATTCAATTGTTTACAACTAACTATGACTGTCTTGTGCTTACCACAAGCTCAATCGATATGATAATCAATGATGGGGATAGTCATGTGATCGATTCATTCATTATTGGTAACGCAATTGGTCACATAGTCTCATCCCACAATATTTATCAGAAATCATTAATCCTCGTTGTGTTAATGATTTCATTGTGTGTCATGAAAAAAGAAAATATTGTTCCATTTTTTGTAAAATGATCATTTAACAAACAAATATAAGAAAGATAATTCAAACTTAAAGATCATTTAACAAACAAATATAAGAAAGATAATTCAAACTTAATAGACTTGTAATTGAAAATATGGAGATGATGTAGGCATAAAATTTAGAATTGTAAAATATAGACTATATATAATTGTAGTATGAAAATGATAAAATTTGGAGATGACGTATGCAAACATTTTGGTACATATGTTGTTTATAAATCAATTATAAACTGATATCAGTATTTGTTGTGGGTATTTTTGGAGTCGCATAAGTGGGCTGGTAAAAGCCCAGTGGACAAACTCAGCTAATAAGGGCCCAACTCACCCAGGATTAAGGTTGATGGACAAAGATATCAAGTTGCTAAATACAAGTTAAGGTTATTGGTCAACATGGGTCAAAACACCAACCTTAGGTCATTGAGAATGAGGCTCAGATTGTAGATCGAAGCATGCATGCCTAACCACCAATCCAGGAAGATCCATTCAGTTTCCTGCTTTGATGGGAGTTTATTATAACCATTAACCCTTATTTATTATGTAATCCTAGTCAAGTCATGATACTTATCTGCTATAGATTCACATTCAAACTGTAACCCCCAAGTCATTATAAAAAGGGGATGAAATCATTGTACATGACAATCAATCATCAGATACAATAAACTCAGCAAAGAGTAATAAAAGCCGTGGACAGAGGGATCAAACTGACTTTAGTTGAATCCTATTAAAAACTTCTAGTGTCTACCTATTCTTCCACTCTCTCTCTCTCTCTCTCTCTTTACATTCAATCTACAGTGTAAGGTCCTGAACTTAGGTTGACTGGATTCAATCGTTAACATTTTTGTGCTAGAAGGAGGGCCCTAAATTACATTCCCCTCGACCTTTTTTATGGCTAGAGGAAGAAGCACCAGGAGTTCAGATGCTATAGTTGGCCAACCGAAGGGTCATATGGAACAACAAAAGGATCCAATCCTCTTTGTGGTGAGCATTTCCATCGTCCCCACCAGAAGTGTTGTCGTTAATACGTCCCCAATAGCCCCACACCAACCTGTTGTTATTGATAAAATACAAATGTGGCATTAGCATCATCAGGCACATGAGAAAATGATACGAGAGTTAGCTGAGACGATTAAGGTATTGACTCAAGCACAAGCCCAGGGCTCACAAGAGCAGGAAAGGGGCGCTACATAGAAAGAAGCTCTCTAACAACCATTGGAAGGAGTTTAGGAGGAAAGGCCAACCAGAGAAGCACTTCAGCACACTCATTCGATTCACTTTACCAATTCATAGCTAAGGTCAGAGTTTCATTGAGTTCGTGAGGATGATAAAGGAGATCATTAACAACGTGGGGGCTTATGTCGAGTTAAAGGATCAAATAGGTCCAATAGGAGATGTGTCTTGGATCAAAACTCATTGGGCCACAAGTAAAGAAAGCATAAAACCTCAGATCACTCCCACGATAAGAAAAGGAACTGGCCATCTTCGAACTGTCACTATGAGGCTTAGGACCATATAGTAGAGGAGCTGTTTCAGTGTGTAGAGTAGTTGGAATAATGTCCTCGGGCTCATGACCACCAAGATCATTTTGAAGGGAAGACACTATTCACTAGGGAGATTGAGAAAGAGCCTTTCCCTCATAGGTTCAAAGTCCCTATTCCTATACAATGGGGATAGTGACCCATACGACCACCTGGATTCATTCAATGTACAGATGGATCTGCAAACAACCAACCCTTTGGTCAAGTGTCGTGTCTTCCCAGCCACTCTAGGAGACATACCTCAAACATGGTTCAGGAATCTTAAAGCTCGTAGCATTGATGGTTAGGAAGAGTGCTAGAGGAGATTATCAACCAATATAAAGCATTGAGGAGGTAGCTTGCACCACCATAACACCTTATGACAATCTTTTAGCAAAAGAATGAATCGCTCAAAGACTACGTTACCCAGTTCAAACATGAGGTCAGTCACATAGAGAATCCTTGAGATGAGAGCATCTTAATAGCGATCTTAACATGACTCTACAAAGATGGAAAGCTATATGAGAGCATATACAAGTCCTTGGTAAGGGACTTGGGTGAATTCTATGAACAAGTTGCTAAAGAAATCAAATAGGAGAAAACCTTTAGCCCTAAAAAGCTCAAGTATGAGGCTAATGGCTCCAATCAGAGTAAAAAAGATAAGTAATGCTGGGAATAGTGAGGAGAATCAAAATGATGATCCCAGAAATTAAGTCGCAAAGAAAGCCAGGAATGAGCGATCTTAGCCTAAAAGTCATCACGATAGTTACAACATCTTATCAGACACTTTGGAAAGGATCTTTATTACAGAGAAGGATAGGGAGGATTTTAGAAAGCCCAACCCCATAAGGACTCCTGACTAGTTTAGAAACAAAAACAGGTATTGTGCTTATCATGATGAAATCAAGCACAACACTTTGGAATGCAAGGCACTCAAGGATGTAATTAAGGACCTAATCAAGAAAGGTCATTTAAAGGATTATGTGGTACAACCTATGGAACAACAACCTTAGCAGCATCAGCGACTAGCATAGTAGTAGCACCAATGGACTCCTGAGTTGGAGAAGGCACCCTTGACAAGAACTATATTTACCATTCACGGTAGGCCTCACATTGTAGGTACCTCAAACAGGTTGCATGAACGCTATGTGCAAGAAGCAAATCATGTCCTATTTATGGGACATAATGAATTCGAAGGCCCCTTCCAAGAAAGCAAGAATGATCTCAAACAACATCACTTTCACAAATGAAGATGCACGAGGGGTACATTCTCCCCTTAACGACGCACTGGTTATCCAAGCTAGAATTGGAAACACCAAGGTATGAAGAATTATGATTGATACAAGGAGCTCAGTGAACATCATGTATAAGGGATGTTTTAAATAGATGGGTTTAAGGACATATTGACTAAAACCTTCCTAGACCTCCTTTATGGCTTTAAAGGAGATGCAATACTACCGGTGCAACAAATTAGGCTTCCTATTACTCTTAGAGACTTGGGTCGCTAGGTAACTATCTTGGCAGATGTTTTGATTATTGATTGTCCCTCATTATACAATGTGGTACTAGGGTGACCTACAATGAATGACCTAAACATGATCACATCAACCAAGACACTAGCCATCAGGTTCTTAACCTTAATGGAATCATATGTGTGTGAGGTGAGCAGCACATAGCCCGACACTGCTATGAGGATGCAGTCAAGTTGAGGGTGAGAAGAAAGAAGGTTAATATGGTTTCTGGTAGAGAAACATGAGCCATGAGCATAATAAAGGTCAGCCATGACCTTGACCCCCACGAGCTAGACATAGACAGAGCAACTAGTCCTATGGAGGAGCTCGAAGATGTACAGGTTAGTGAGGTAGATGCTGAGAGATGACTCAAGTTGGGAAAAACTTATCCCCAGATGTAAAAAAACCAGCTAACTGAATTCCTTAAAGAAAACCTGAATGTTTTCACTTGGAACCATAAGGATATGGTGGGAATTGATCCTAAAATCATGTCACATAAGCTCAACATCTACCCTTGTCACAAGCCAATCTGCCAGAAGAAGAGGCCAATGATGCTGAGTGATACATCACTCTCAAGGAAGAAATGGATAAGCTTTTGGCCAACAAGTTCATCCGAGAAGCCTACTACCTAACTTGGGTGGCCAACCCTATGATTATAAAAATGAAAAATGGGAAATGGAGAACTTGCATTAATTTTATGAACCTCAACAAGGCATGTCCAAAGGATAGCTTCCCCTTACCAAGAATTGATTAGCTCATAGATGCAACTGTTGGTCACCCACTTCTCAACTTCATAGACGCCTACTCAAAGTACAATCAGATCCTTATAAACCCACAAAATGAGAAACATACCTCGTTTATCATTGACCATAGACTTTATTGTTACAAGGTAATGCCCTTTAGATTGAAGAATGCAAGAGCAACCTACTAATAATTGGTGAATATGATATTTAAGGAATAGATTGGGAAGACAATGGAGGTTTATGTGGATGACATGTTGGTGAAGCCTGAACAGGTCACCAACCATGTCTATGATCTAAGGGAGATGTTCCAGATTCTGAGGAAATATCAAATGAAGCTAAATCCACATAAGTGCATGTTTGAGGTGGCTTCAGGGAAGTTCTTTGGATTCATGGTTAATAACAAGGGAATTAAGGTGAATCTAGAGAAAATCAAGGCACTGGCTGATATGGGATCCCCTACCAGGATCAAGGATATACAAAGCCTCAATGGCCAGGTCACAACACTCAACAGATTTATCTCCAAAGTGATAGATAAATGCATCCCATTCTTTAATGTGTTGAAGAAGGTGAAACAATTTGAGTGGACTAAATAGTGCAAGGTCACTTTCCAATAACTGAAGTAATACATGGGCTGAGGTCCTCTTTTATCCAAACCAAAGGAAGGTGAAAAGCTCATTGTTTACCTGGGGGTTTCCTAACATGCTCTCAGTGTAGTGCTGGTATGAGGTAAAAGTGGAGCCCATTTTTAGGTCTATTATGTAAGCAAGAGGTTGCTAGACGTTGAAATGAGGTACTCGCTAATGGAGAAGCTCGCTTACTACCTCATGGTAGCATTAAGGAAGCTACTACCTTACTTCCAGGCATATACCATAGAAATGCTCACACAATTTCCACTCAGGCAGATCCTACAAAAGATAGATACCTCGGTCATCTACTTAAATGGGCGATTAAACTGGCCTAATTCAACATTGAATACAAACCCAGGCCAACAATAAAGGGGCAAGCCTTAGTGGATTTTATCACGGAGTTCACAAGGCCTATAGAATAGGAAACAGAGGCTTTAGAGGCTCAATATTAGGAATTATATGTTAATAGGTCATCAAGTGAGTAGAAGGCTAGGGTAGGAGTGCTACCAATTAGCAGAGGGACACAAAATCCTCTGCGTGCTAAGATTTGGTTTTCAGGCCACAAATAATGAAGTGAAATATGAAGCATTATTGGTAGGGCTCCGTCTAGCAGAGGAGATATGAGCTAAAAACCTAAAGATATATAGTGATTCCCAGCTCATAGTCTATCACGTATGGGGAGAATACCAAACAAAAGGGATGAAAATGGCCATCTACCTTCAAAAAGTTCAAGAACTACTTAGTTCTCTCAACGATATGAGATCAACTAGATTCTGTGAGCTCAAAACACATATACAGATGCATTAGCTCGCTTGGCCATGACTAGAAATGTAGATTTCTTAGGGGCTATCCTAGTAGAGTTCCTCCTATCACCAAGCACGAAATAGAAAAATGCCGTAATAACAATTGTCGTGGTGTGGGACTTATGGATGGGTCCAATCTTGGATTACTTACAAGATGGCAAATTGCCAGAAGATAAAATAGAAGCACGTCAGTTGCGAGCTTGAGCAGCTAGATATTGCATCTACGATGACATGTTGTATAAAAGGGGATTTTTAAGCCCACTCCTAATATGCATAGATGGTCATGACTATGACACCGTCCTAAAGGATATTTATGCTAGGCATTGCGGGAATCACACTGGGGGCTATCCTTAGCTTAAAAAGAACTCCGATAAGGATTTTATGGGCCTACAATGAAATAGGATGCCATTGACCTCATTAAAAAGTGTGACAAATGTCAAAGGTTCACTAAGGTCCTATGAGCTCCCCCAGCCTACCTACAGTAGATGGTCAGTTGATGGCCCTTCGCGATTTGGGGCATGGGCCTAATTAGACCATTCTTGATAGGCCATGAGAAGTGCAAACATACAGTGGTGGCTATTGATTATTTCACCAAGTAGGCAAAGGTGAAGGAACTGACAGAAATCTCTTCCTCCAAAATTGAAAAATTCATATGGGCTAATATCATTTACAGATTTAGAGTCCAACAATAGATCATGACTGACAATGGGACCTAATTAAATAGTGAGCAGTTTATTAGGTTCTGTAATGATCTCAAGATTGTAAAGAGCTTTTTAGCCATGGACCACCCTCAAGCCAATGGATAAGTCAAGGTTGTCAACAAGATCATTAAGTAGATCCTAAAGACAAGGTTGGAGGCCAGGAAGGGAGCATGGGTAGACGAGTAATAGAAGGTGCTTTGGGCCTATAGAACCACAACTCAAAGCACCATAGGAGAAGCTCCCTTCTTAATGGTATACAAATTCGAGGCCATGATCCCAGCAAAACTCAAGGTACTTTACAACAAAGAGTTACTTTCACCCTGGAGGATAACAACCAGCTACTCACTATAAACCTTGACCTCGTAGAAGAGACTAAGGAAATAGCTCATCTCAGAGTTGCAACCTATCAACAAGTCACAAGATACTACAATAGGAAAGTCCAAGTTTGGCACTACAAAACATGTGATCCCACGTTGCATCTTATCCTCCCTGAAGCTCGCAAGGCTAGTGATGGGACACTAGGTTTGAATTGGGAGGGCCTATACATAATCAAGGAAGATTTGGGAAACAGATCTTATCACTTAGCAAACATGGATGGAGTTGAGTTTCCTTGAGCTTGGAATGCTGAACATCTCCACCCATATTTTCAATGAACATGAGTTTGCTTATCTAACTCCCTAATATAATTTTTTAATTTTTATGACTATTTACTAATTTCTAAATAAAATTTCAACAGAATACTACATCAGAAGAAAACTGTCACCCTTCTAATCTGGAAGCAAGTACTCACCCTCATAATCTGAAAGAGGCATTCAAACTTGACATACTTACGAAGACTTGGCATTGCGTGTGACCTACTATTCAGCACTGCATGCAATCTACTCTCTAGCACCACATGCGACCTACTATTCGACATCATATGTGACCTACTTTTTGGCATCACATGCGACCTACTATTCAGCACCACATATGGCCTATTATTCGGCATGACCTACTCTCTGGCACTACAGGTGACCTACAATTCAGCACCGCATGCGACCTACTCTCTGGCACCATATACAACTTACTATTCAGCACCATATATGATCCATTCTCTGGCACTATATGTGACATACTATGTGGCACTGCATACGACCTACTACTCGGCACCGTATGCAACCAACTACTTGGAACCATACTCATGCAGTCATTTTGACAATGATAAAGTCATTAGTTTGTTAAATGAGGTCAATTGACCAATTGGACATTCATTTTAACTAAATGTTTGTTAAGTCATAGTCTGCAGGAGCTCATTCATGTCAACCCACATGTTATTATCTACAACCTACTAAACATCCAACTCGACATACTTGGAAAAACAAGAAAACTATAAAAATTCATTCAAAGAGATAAATGTCTATAGAAGTACAATGATACAAGATTGAAATAAACCTATTACTATCATGGCCTACAAAGAAGACTAGCCTCTGATGGGCTGAAGGATTGACATATCTGACGAGCGAGTTATCCATCGTTTGGTTGTCAACCAAGTTACTCTTAAACTTCTCCCTATCCTCCTCCTAAGGAGGCAAAACAACAAAGATGAAAGAAATGAACCCATTAGCATCACCATGAGAAAATAAAATCTATACAAAACTTCCCAAGATCCTCATAGAGGAATTATCCATAGGAATCTCTTATGCAACAGGCCATACACACCCTAAAGCACTTTACCTAAGATCCAAACCATCAAAAACATGGGGGGCTCAATCAATGCACTCATCAGGTCATTCTGAGAAGTAAGGATAAAAGGTTTTCCTCACCATATAATTTTATCAGCCTCACTATTAGATTAAGAGATTGATCAACTGCCCTTGATCTAACGATCCAGTGAAAGGTAAGGCTTTGTCATTGCCACATTGATAGCTATGAAAAAAATGTGTGTATTAAATGTAGAAATGATGGCATGGACAGGCGTAAAAGAAACAAAATGACAAGAGACAAAATGATGGCATCATGGTTGATAGCTTTTACCAACTAGACTTTAGCTCCCAGTCCATAGAATGAACTAAGAGCTGGGAGGCTAATGTTGTGGGTATTTTTAGAGCCACATAAGTGGACTGGTAAAAGTCTAATGGATGGACTCAGCTAATAAAGGCCTAGCTCACCCAGGATTGAGGTCGCTGGACTAAGACATCAAGTTGTTAAATATGAGTTAAGGTCACTAGTCAACACGGATCAAAGTACCAACCTCAGGTCATTAAGAACAAGGCTCAGCTTGCAAATCAAAGCATGCATGCCTAACTAACAATCCAGGAAGATTCGTTCAGTTTCCTGCTTTGATAGGAGTCTGTTATAACCATCAACCCTTATCTATTATGTAATCTTAGTCAAGTCATGATACTTATCTACTATAGATTTACATTCAAACTGTAACCCCCAAACCATTATAAAAAGGGGATGAAATCATTGTACATGATAATCAATCTTTAGATACAATACACTCAACAAAGAGTAATAAAAGCCATGGATATAGGGGTCAAATTGACTGTAGTCGAATCACATTAAAAACTTCTAGTGTCTCTCTGTTCTTCCTCTCTCTCTCTTGACATTCAATCTGTAGTTTAGGGTCCTAAACTTGGGTTAACCAGATTCAATCATCAATAGTATTTTTACTTATTGTTTATTATATATTGACATTTTATAAGTATATTTTGCCTTGTTTATGAAAGTAGGAATCCAAGAAATATATCAAAAATAGGTCAACCACAACACATGTTATATTCTTCTATGTATCACCTATCATTTCATCAATACCATGGTTAACAAGGAATTGGAAAAGGGAGGTGTAATTCATTCGATTATCAAAGCTGCTAAAGAAGGTAATTATGAGTTTTTTTTTCTAGAATCGTATAAGCATTAAGTGATAATTGACTCTCTTTCAACATACTGATTAAGGATATTAAACATCGTCAAGAGAAAGTTTTAAGTCTTATTATTTCATTGCCTATCACTATAGAAAAAAGTTGTGGGAAAGAAATGTTACTCAAGGCAATAGACTAACTAACTCAGAGATCGCTTAATCATATCTCTGGTGTAGCTTTACAAATGCAAAGAGAACTACAATGGTTTAAGGTAAGGTCTTCATCTTCTTGTAAAATGCAAAAAGTTCTAAAACAATATATAGTACTTTTTCTATCATTAATTGA
>JANHAO010017156.1:0-14098 GCA_026873985.1 Saraca asoca
TTCTTTTCAGGCCTTTTTGTCATCTTACATGAAAAATACAAACCAAGAGCAGTATCTAGGACAAAACATGAAATCAAAGCAAAAAAACAATAAGAAAACATAAAATACTATTAACAAAATGAACTAAAACTATCTTATTTGTATATACTTTTTCTCATTTATCAATGGTGCATGATATAAGCTGAGAAAAATCCTTTTTCCCCTTTCATTTATCATTTGAAATCTGAAGCTCCCAAACTCTTCTTTCCCATCTTCTTTGTCAAGCTTGCATTTATTCATCACCATTTATTTCTGTCAGTGTTACTTCAGCTTACCGAGCTTGTGGTTTAGGTTCTGATCATCGAAAACTAGTTTTGCATGTGTTCCAGACCTTCTCTCTTAGTTAATACGATAATTTTCTCTTTCTAATTTATGGTTTCTGGGTGTCTTTGTTTTGCAATTTGTGTGAGGTTTGCTTGCTTATAGTTGAAAAAAATCTAGAATATTAGTTGAATCTTCTTGCTTGTGCATTTTCTTCATCATGTTCAATTCATTTGGTTGATTTGTTAATGGGCCCTAGGGTTTTTGATTGTCATTTCAAGTCTTTCGTTGATTTTCGAGATTTTAGCATCCTAATAGGTGAGTCTCTCTTACGTTCTAGAGTCTGGGTTTTAGATGTGGTAACCTGAGGAGTGTATGGCTTGCTATATGGGAAACTATTAGTTTTAGTTCTGGGGTATCGTCCGCATGTGGTGACCTGACCATTCCTTTTTCTTGTATAGATGGCTGCAGGTCATAGACATTGAAGTCACCAAATAAGGAGTGATGATGATGAACCTGACTCTCCAACTTAGGGTGTAGGGCTGATGCGCTTTAGAGACGATGTAACCTTAAGGAGTGGTGAGGTCGTGGAAGGGCTAGTGTTCATCCAGACCTTGTTGAGGGCCAAGAGGTCACCACTAGTCAGTGGTCTCCAAATCGCTCAGTGTTTAGTCACCATATTTCAACCATTAACTTCGATGAGCTCCTAGGCATAATTCGAACATTTCGGCTCCCCAAAGGATATCGTCTCATGGTGCCCTTTCCTAACAATCACGTAACTTATCCTCCTCTAGGATTTGTTGCCATCAGTCCTTAGCATCTTAGCGTTGGGCTTAGATTCCTAGTGCACCCCTATGTTAATAATTTATTAAATAAACTAAAACTTTACCCGTTCTAGTTTTTCCTGAACTCCTACTCCCAACTTACTTCTTTGGCACTTGTATATTTGAGAAATAATCTCCCACCACCATCTACCAGGGTTCTTTGCCACCTCCATAGCATTAGGAGTATGGGCTTGCAGGATAGGATTTATTATCTTTTAGGTCGACAAATTGAGCATAAGAAAATTTTGCTACAGGGTGACATTAAGGGCAAATACAATGTGGAGAATTACAAAACCCGTTGGTTCTATGTCTCCTATCCATCTCTGCATTACTTTAACAACTTTAGTTTCATTCTTACTCCTAGTGAGCGAGCTGAGGATGTGCGAGCTTGATGAGTTACTACATTTGCTTATCTGATTCTAACATTGTTTCATTTTACAGATAGGGCTAGCAAGATATCAACTCTTGAGGCTAAGGAGCTCAAGGTGTTGGACCAGTTTGCTGTTGTGGATGACCCCTAGAATAATCTCCAATTCAACAAGGGCCTCCTGTGCTCACACAAGCTTGCTTTGGCTTTGAATATTGAGCTTACTAGAGAGATTGGAGCCCACCCAATTAAGGAGGTTGGCCTAACTAACTTCGAGGATTTTGAGTACATGATGAAGCTTATCCTCTGAAGGCCACCACTCAATACTTCTACATCAACCTTATCAGCTCTTGATGTTGATGTAATCTCTACTGCTATAAGTCAACCTTTAGCCTTAGTAGTAATACCTTTGTAGGAGCCAGTTCCCATCTTGCATCCTGAGGTGGTTTCCACAATCGAGGTTGCATCCCCCTCTAAGCTCTCTACCAAAAAATAAAAGAAGGACAAAGGGAAGAAAGTTGCTACCAACCAAAAATAGGTGGCGCCCAAGGATAAGACCAAGGAGCAATTTGCCAGACTTGGTCCAAAGATGAAGGAATATTTTAGCTTCCTCTTAGATAACGTTGATGTGATCTTAGGGCCTTGCAATAAGAACAAAGCATTAGAGTCAGAGGACTTCTCAGTTGAAAGATTGTTGAGCTATGCATCTCATTATGGCTTGCCGGTAAGTAAAGTCTTTTTATCCTGGTTCTTTTATCTTTTTTGTAATCTAACTTGACTATTTAGTCTTTCAAAACTTGCTGATAATAATAAAGCTGAAGAAGATGCTTCAAGCTTAGGGTGAGGCAAAAGCTAAACTCAAGGAGGACTTGGCTACTACGATTGCTGAGGAGTTAGAGTTGAGGGAGAGAGCTAGAGACATCGAGGTCGCTCAAAAAGAAGCTGAGGATGCTCTATCTTACGAAATGGAAAATTGCAAGGCTATCACATTAGACCTCAACAAAGCAGTTAATGAGCTGGCAAAAATAAAAGGTGACCTAGATGTGGCTGTTAGATGAGCTGAGGTGGCATTGCAGTGAGCTAAGGTTGTTGAGAAAGAGCTTGAGGCGGCCAAGGAAGAAGTTGCTCTTAGGAAGGAAGAGGTTCCCAAAGTTAAGGCAAAGACCATCGTGCTAGTTGCAAGAGTAGCAGAAAATGCAGAGTCTAAAACTGGTGCCTCTTTCTTGTACACTCTGTGGGAGTGATATTCGAAGATGGACTACTCCTTTTTTGGCAAGGATGTTGTTAAGGCATTAAACGCTTTAAGAGGATTGTGAAAGCCATTCCTTCCAGAAAGAGTATGGAGTCTGCTATTGGAATTTCTCCTGCTGAGGGTGCTATTCAAAGAAAAAGTGGCTCACAAGTCGTGGAAGCCACTAGTGATCAAATGATGGATGACCCACTCATTCCACCTGTCGACCCTTCACCCCATAAAGGCTTAGTCCTTTGTTAAAGGGAGTATTAAATGAACTTTTATGATTCTCTTGCTTGTTTCCTCTCAGTTTCCATAATTGAATGTTCCATACACTACATACAATAGCTTGCAATCCATGATCGATATATAGGCCACCTCCTGTGCGATACTCCATTGAGACTTTATTCAGGAATTAACAAACATAGGCATAAAAATTTGAGGAAACACTTACGTGCTTTTACTAATTTCTAAATAATTTTACAAGATTAGGATCTCTATTGATAATCCAAGTGAAGGTGCTCTATATTCCAAGCTCAAGGGATTTCAGCCCCATTTATATTTGCTAAGTGGTAAGCTCAATTGCCCAGGACTTTCTTAATGAGGTATGGGCACTCCCAATTTGGACCCAGGGTTTCCTCGTTAGCCTTGCGTGCTCCAAGAAGAATGAGGCACAAAACAAGATCACCAACTTTACAGCTCCAAGCTCAAACATTTCGGTTGTAGTATCTCGTAACCCATTGTTAATAGGTCACGACCTTGAGGTAGGTTATTTCTCTTATTTCTTCTATAAGATCAAGATTCGTGGTAAGTAGTTGGTCATTTTCATCTAGATTAAAAGTAATTCATTGTTGTGATGCTACTTTAAGTTCTGTTAGGATCATTGCCTCGAATCCATATACTATTAAGAAGGGAGTTTCTCCTGTGGTGTTGTGAGCTATGGTTCTATAAGCCCAAAGCACCTTCTATAGATCATCTACCTATGCTCCCTTTTTGGCTTCCAACCTTGTCTTCAACATTTGTTTAATGATCTTGTTGACATCTTTGACTTGTCCATTAGCTTGTAGTTGGTCTACAGCCAAGAAGCTTTTGGTGATCTTGAGGTCATTGTAGAACTTGATGAACTGCTCACTATTAAATTGGGTCCCCGTTATCAGTCATAATTTGCTATGGGCCTCCAAATCTACAAATAATGTTATTCCATACAAACTTTTCAATCTTTATAGCAAAGATCTCTATGAGCTCCTTTACCTTTGCCTACTTGATGAAATAATCTATAGCCACTACTGCATGTTAGCAATTTTTATGAGCTATAGGGAATGGTCCAAACAAATCCATGCCCCAGATCGCAAAGGGTGATGGACTAACTATTTATTGTAGGTAGGCTAGCGGAGCTTGTGGTATCTTCGTGAACCTCCAGGATTTGTCGTATCTTTTGACAAAATCAACAGTGTCCTGTTTCATTGTGGGCCAATAGAATTCTTGCCAGAGAGCTTTTCGAGCTAGAGATAACCCCCAACATGATTTCCACAATGGCTAAAATGGATTTCTTTTAGGACAATGTCACAGTCATGGCCATCAATGCATCTTAGAAGTAGAGTTGAGAATCCTCTTTTGTACAGCATATTATCATAGATGCAATATCTAGTTGCCTGAGCTCGCAATCACCGTGCTTCAAGCTTATTTTCTGGTAGTTTGTCATTCTGTAAGTAATAATGATTAGGCCCATCCATAAGTCTTGGTGGCAATTGCCATAACAGCATCTTTCTGTTCTATACTTAGAGACAAGAGGCTAGGATTGCCCCTAGGAAGTCAGCATCCTTGGTTGTGGCTAGGTGAGCTAAGGCATTAGCATGTGTGCTCTAAGTTCGTGGTATCTTATTGACTTAAATTTATTGAAATGAGTTTAGTAATTCCCAAACTTTCTATAGGTAGATGGTCATTTATTTCCTCTAGTATGGTATTCCCCCTATACATGGCAGACAACAAGCTGTGAATAGCTAAAAATCTTCAATCTTTCAGCTCGCATTTCCTTTGCCAGTCATAGCCTGACCAATAACGCTTTATACTAAGCTTCATTGTTTATGGCTTGGAAATCAAATCTCAATGCATAGAGGATTTTATGCCTATCTGGACTGATAAAAAAAACTCCTGCCCTGGCCTTTTATTCACTTGATGACCCATCAACATACAGTCCCCAACATGGAGCTTTTAAAGTCTCTACTTTCTTTTGTATAGGCTCGATGAATTCTATAATAAAGTTTGCTAGAGCTTGCCCTTTGATTGCTAGTTTGGGCTTATATTTGATATCAAACTGAGCTAGCTCAATTACCTATTTGACGAGAAGACCTGAGGCATCCGTCTTTTGCAAGACTTATTTCAGTGGGAACTGTGTGAGCACTTTTATGCTGTGAGCCTGGAAGTAGGGTCGCAGCTTCCTTGACACAACTACCAAGCAGTAGGTGAGTTTTTCCATAGGTGAGTATCTTGTCTCAGCATCCAGTAACCTTTTGCTCACATAATAAATAGGAAACTAAGCTCTACCTTCTTTTTGCATCAACGCCGCACTAAGAGCATACTAGGACACTCCTAGATAAATGACTAACTTCTTACCCCCTTTTGGTTTAGACAAAAGAGGAGCTCGCATGAGGTATTGTTTGAGTTGCTAGAAGGCAACTTCACATTGTTGTGTCCATTTGAACTTCCTTGCCTTTTTCAGGACATCAAAGAAAGGAACATACTTATCTATCACCTTAGAGATAATCTGCTAAGTTCCATGACCTAGCCATTTAAACTCTGCATGCCCTTGACTCCAATAGGGGATCTCATGTCGATAAGAGCTTTAATCTTTTCAAGATTTGCTTCAATTGCCCCGCTATTTACCATGAATCCAAGGAACTTTCCTGAAACAACCCCGAATGCACATTTATGTAGATTTAGCTTCATTTGATACTTCCTCAGGATTTGGAACATCTCTCCTAGATCGCAGACATGGTTGGCGACTTGCTCAAACTTTACTAACATGTTATCCATGCACACCTCCATTGTTCTATCGATTTGTTCCTTAAACATCATATTCACTAACCATTGGTAGGTTACCCTTGTTTTTTTTAGTCCAAAGGGCATCACTTTGTAGCAATACAACCTGCAATTAGTGATAAATAAGGTGTTTTCCTTATCTTAAGTGTCCATGGGAATCTGGTTGTACCCCAAGTAGGCATCCATGAAGCTGAGGAGTTGGTGCCCTGT
Organism: Saraca asoca; assembly: GCA_026873985.1. NCBI lineage: Eukaryota > Viridiplantae > Streptophyta > Magnoliopsida > Fabales > Fabaceae > Saraca > Saraca asoca. The sequence continues at coordinate 5,972 of JANHAO010017156.1, forward strand.
CGTTGCATCCACAAGCTGATCGATTCTCGATAAGGGGAAGCTATCCTTTGGACATTCCTTATTAAGGTCTATAAAGTTGATGTAGGTTCTCCATTTCCTATTCTTTTTCTTGAAGAGTATGGGGTTGGCTACCCAAGTCAAGCACTAAGCTTCCTAGATAAACTTATTAGCTAGAAGCTTATCCATCTCCTCCTTCAAAGTGACATAATGCTCAGCAGTCATAAGTCTTCTTTTTGGAGAATTAACTTATGATGAGGGTCGATATTAAGTTTGTGCGACATAACCCTAGGGTCGATTCCTACCATATCTTCATGATTCCAAGTCAAGAAGTCCAGATTCACCTTAAGAAATTCAATTAACTGCATTTTCACATCTAGAGGCAAGATTTTCCCTAGCTTGAGGCATCTCTCAGCATCTACCTCACTGACCTGCATGTCCTCGAGCTCCTCTATTGGCCCAGGAGCTTAGTTTGTATCCATCTTGCATGGCTTGAGGTTGTAGCTGGCCCTTATTGTGCTCATGGCTTGGGGTTCTCCACCAGATATCACATTAACCTTTTTCCCTCTTACTCTGAGCTTAATCATATCTCTATAGTAGCGTCGGGCTATGCGCTATTCTCCTCGCACACAACGGAGTCAAAAATTTGATGGTGAGCATCCTGGTTAAGATGACTATATCCAAGTCATTCATCACAAGCTACCTTAGCACCACATTATACGTTAAGGGACAGTCTATGATCAGGAAGTCTGCCAGGACAGTGGCTTGGTGATCCAAGTCTCCTAGAGTGATTAGGAGCCTTATCTGCACTACTAGTAGTATTCCGTTCCCCATGAAGCTGTAGAGGGGCTCAAGGGAAGGCCTTAACTAGCTCGTGCTCACTCACATTTGCTCAATGCACCTTTTATACATTACGTTCACTGAGCTGCCAGTGTTGATCATTATTCTTTTCACCTCGACATCGCCTATTTTTGCTTAAATAACCAGTGCGTCATTATGAGTAGTGTGTATTCCCCATACGTCTTCCTTTGTCAAGGTAATATTGTCTGAGGCTATTTTGGCTTTCTTGACTAGTCTTTCATGTTCCCTATTACTCATGAGCAATATGTGGCTCTTCTCTCACATGTAGTGATCGTGTGACCTCTTAGAAGTGCCTTCAAGCGACTTCTCTTAATGAGATCCTCAATAACATCCTTGAGTGCCCAGCACTCTGAAGTATTGTGCCCAATCTTATTGTGATAGGTACAAAACTTATTTTCATTCTTGCACTTGGGATGAGTTCTTATGGGGCCTGGGTTTCTCGAAGTCCTCCTTATCCCACTCTATTGCAAGGATCCTGTTTGGAGTATTCGGTGGGACGCTATAGATATCATAACGACCTTGGCATTAAAATTGCTCACCTCTGGCCCTTTTTGCAACCTTGCCATCAGAGCCATCCTTTTGACTCTCTCTGTTATTCCCATCATTACCTCTTTTTTTGCTGGCTGGAGTTACTTGCCTTATTCTTCTGGTTGGGTTTCTTTGGGCCAAAAGTCTCATCCCACCTAATTTCCTTGGCGGCTCACTCGTAGAATTCGCTCAAGTCCTTCACTGTAGACTTATATATACTCTTGTATAGTTTTCCATCCTTACAAAGTCCAGTCAAGATTGTCGTGAGGATGCTTTCATTTGAAGGATTTTCTACATTGCTGACCTTGCACCTAAATTATGTGATGTAATCTTTCAATGATTCATCTCTCTATTGAAAGACTATTGCGAGGTGACAGGACGGTGTGAGCTGCCATCTTAGTGCCTTATATTGGTTAAGAAATCTTCTCTAGCATTCTTCCTAACTATGAATGCTGTGCGTTGGGAGATTCTTAAGCCATATCTGAGGTATCTCTCTAAGGGTGGCAGGGAAAACATGGCATTTGACTAATGGATTGGTGGTCTAAAGATCTATTTGGTCATTGAACGCATCCAGGTGGCTATATGGATCAATGTCTCTATTGTACTATAGGATGTTTGAGACCTTAAACTTGGGAGGAAGAGGCTTTGTCTCAATCTCCCTGGTGAATGGTGTCCTTTCCTCATAACGGTCCTATTGTGGGTCATTTTCAATACCATGCAAAAAGGGCTGGCAAAAGCCCAATGGACAAGACCAACTGATAAAGGCCTAACTCAACCAGGATCGAGGCCACTGGACCAAGACATCAGGTTACTAAATGCAAGCCCGAGTTGCTAGTCAATATAGGATGAAGCAATCTTAGGTCATTGAGAGCAAAGCTTAGCTCATAGATCAAAGCACATAATCCAGAGAAATCTATTCAGTTTCTTATTTTAATGGGAATCGATTATGATCATCAATCCTTATCCAATATGTAATCATTATCAATTTAGTATTCTTCTCAAGTATTTGAATTATATTCAAACTATAACTCCCCAATCATTATATAAGGGGATGAAATCATTGAACATGACACTCAATCATCATATACAATATACTCAGTAAAGAGTAATAAAATAATTATGGACATAGGGGTCACTGGACTTTGGCTAAATCACATTAAAAACCTTCTAGTGTTACCCTGTTCTTCCTCTTCCTATCTCTCTTTCTCTTTTTTCACATTCATTCTGCAATTTGGGGTTTAGGATTTTATCGTTAATATTTTGGCACTAGAAGGAGGGCCCCAAATTGCATTCACCTTTATTTTTCGATGGCTAGAGGAAGGACCGCCAAGAGTTCAGATGCTATAGTTAGTGAACTAGATGGTCACACAGAACAATAAAGGGATCTAGTTTTCCCTGGGGCAGGCACTTTCGCCACCCCCACCACAGGTGTAGCCATCGACATGCCCCTAGTGACCCCACACCAACCTACTATTATTGATGAAATATGAGTGTGGCATTAATAACATAAGGCACTTGAGGAAATGATAGGAGAGTTAGCTGATGCAGTTAGGACATTGACTTGGGCACAAGCCCAAGGCTCGCGAGAGTAGGTTAAGGGTGTTGCACAAAAAGAAGCTCTCCAACAACCATAGGAAGGAGCTTAAGAAGAGAGGCTAACTAGAGAAGCACTTCAGCACACTCATTTAGCTCACATTACTAACTCATGGCCAAGGTTATAGATCTATCAAGGTCATGAGAATGATGAAGGATGTCATTAGTGACATGGGGGTTCGCGTTAGGATGAAGTCTCAAATAAGATCAATTGGAGACATGTTTCAAATCAAAACTCATCGGGCCATGAGCAAAGAAAGCATAGAACCTCAAATTATCACTCCAATGACAAGAAGAGGAGCCATCCATCTTCCAGTTGATGGTCTAAGTCTTAGAACCATATGATAAAGGAGTTGCTTTAAAGGTAGAGTAGTTAAAACAATGCCCTAGAGCTCAAAATCATCAAGATCGTTGTAAGAAAAGGACCCCATTCACCAAGGAGATTGAGATAGAGCATCTCCCTTATAGGTTCAAAGTTCTCACTATCCCATAATACAATGGGGATAGTGACCTATACGATCACCTAGATGCATTCAATGTATAAATGGATCTTCAGACGACCAATCCTTTAGTCAAGTGTTGTGTCTTCCTAGCCACTCCAGGGGACATACCTCAAAAATAGTTCAAGAGCCTCCCAGCTCATAACATTCACAATTGGGAAGAATGCCAGAGGAGATTCATCAACCAATATAAGGCATTGAGGAGGTAGCTCACACCATTCTGCCACCTCACAACAGTCTTTCAGCTGGAGAATGAATCCCTGAAAGACTACATCTCCTGGTTCAAGCATTAGGTCAATACCATAGAGAATCCCTTAGATGAGAGCATCTTGATAGCGATCTCCATGAGACTATACAAAGATGGAAAGCTGTATAAAAACATATATAAATCCTCACTAAGGGATTTAGTTAAATTTTATGAACGAGCTACTAAACAGATCAGGTAGGAGGAGACCTTTGGCCTAGGGAAATCTGATCAGAATGATAAGGCGAATAGTCCTAAAAAGAGGAGCAATGACTGGAATGGCGAAGACAGTCAGAAGGATGGCTCTGATAATTAACTTACAAAAGAAAGTCAGGAGTAAGTAACCTCAGTGTCAAGGCCACCATGATAACTACAGCGTCTTATTGGATACTTAATATAGGATCTTTGTAGTAGAAAGAAACAGGGAGGATTTCAAGAAGCCTCAACCCCTAAAGACTCCCAACAAACTTAGGAACAACACAAACAAGTTTTGTGCCTACCATAATGAGGTTGAGAACAATACCTCAAAGTGTTGGGCATTCAAGGATACTATAGAAAACCTAATCAAGAGGGGTCACTTGCAAGACTATGTGGTGCAACCTTAGGGATAGTGGCCTTAGCAAGTCTAGCAGGATCCTGATCAAGAGCAGGCACCTATAATAAAGACCATTTTCTAATTCTGCAATTAAAAGTATTATACAAGAAGCAAGCCAACCTTTGTGGCATAAGATTGGCATCCTTCTTAGCACAAGATCGCCAACCTTTATGGCATAAGATCACCACCCTTTTTGGCATGAGATCACCAACCTTTATGGCACGAGATCACCACCCTTTATGGCATAAGATCACCACCCCTTTTGGCACAAGATCACTAACCTTTGTGGCAAAAGATTGCCACCTTTTTTGGCATGAGATTGCCAACCTTTGTGGCATAAGGTTGCCATTTTTTTAGTACAAGATCGCTAACCTTTGTGGCATGAGATCACCATACTTTCTGGCATTTGCACTTACTGAGCAACAAGATTGCTGAGGTGCCACCTACTGGATAATAAGATTACCGAATGCTGAGCAATAAGATTGCCACAGTGTGACCTATTGAGCAACAAGATCGCTATGGCACAACCTCCCCAAGCAACTAAATTGCCAGCCGAAACATGACTTACCTGGGCAACCAAATTACTTACTGAAGCGTGACCTACTAGGCAACTAGATTACTAGTTAATGTGTAATTATGCGACCTACTACTTGGCACCATATTCATATGACCTACTAAGCATTTAACTCATCAAAAATCTCATTCATAGCAATAAATGTGCATATGACCATTCAAGGGATGAAACTTAGAATTACAAAAGTCTAAATGATAGCATGATAGATCGAGCTTTTACCAGCAAACTACAACTCTCAGTCTGCAGAACACACTAAGAGCTGGGAGGCTAATGTTATGGGTAATTTTTGGTACCATACAAAAAGGACTGTTAAAAGCCCAAGGGACAAGACCAGCTGATAAAGGCCTAACTCAACCAGGATTGAGGCCACTGGACCAAGACATCAGGTCACTGGTCAATACAGGATCTTAAGTCATTAAGAGTAAGGCTCAACTTGCAAATCAAAACATGTAATCCAGAGAAATCTATTTAGTTTCCTATTTTAATGGAAATCATTTATGATTATCAATCCTTATCCAATATGTAATCATTATCAATTTAGGATTCTTCTCAAGTATTTGAATTATATTCAAACTATAACTCCCCAATCATTATATAAGTGGATGAAATCATTATATATGACACTTAATCATCAGATACAATACACTTAACAAAGAGTAATGAAAATAGTCGTGGACATAGGGGTCGCTGGACTTTGGCCAAACCATGTTAAAAAACTCCTAATGTTATCCTATTCTTCCTCTTCCTCTCTCACTTTCTCTCTTTTCACATTTATTCTATAGTTTGGGGTTCAAGACTTGGGTTGACTGGATTTTACTATCAATAGGTCCTATTTGTCCTAAGTCAAATGGTGTTTCTCTAATTGATGTAACCTCTAAAGTAGTTATTTGATCATCAGGTCTTGTGTTTCAGATCGACGGCTAGTGATTTAATGACTTTTGTGACCTCCTTGGTCATGGGAATGATGATCTGAGGCTTTATGCCTTTTACTATGCTCATGACCTAGCAAGTAGCAATCTGATCTATGTCCATGATTGGTCTTGTTCGAGCTTCCTTCTATGTGCAAGCTCTCACATTGCTGATAATCTTTTTCGTTATCTTTGTGAGCTCGATGACTTCTGACCCTAGTCATGAATTAAACGAGTAAATTGAACTAGCTTGCTGACATTTTGCTCTGACAGGCCCCTCCTGCTAAGCTCCTGGCTACTGGAATTCTCCTCCAAGAGCAACGGCCTTAACTTGTCTTTATATGCCCCTAAGCCTGCGCCTGCACTAGTGCCCTCACCACATCAGCCAACTCCCTCACCGTGATTTCAAGTGCCTCTTAATGCTGGTGCCATGTTTGCACTCTGTCAATCCCAAAAGCAGCAAGCTAGTTAGGGGTCAATAGAGCCATGCCAGCGACAACACCTATTGCGGGGGGCAGTAGAGGCGCTTGCCACAGGGAGGACTGAGCCCTCAACCGGTAACATTTTCCATTATTACTGGACGTGACCTTCAGGCTAGCCAACAGTAGCATTTGTACTTCTAGTGATTTTTCCTCTTGCCATTGCTATTGCATAATAAATCAAAAAGAGAGAGTGTAGTTTGAGCTCTCCTTTTAATGCCAAAAATGTTGAAAGGGAGGAGGAAAATAAAAGACACCAGAAGCTTTTTAACGTGGTTTAGCTAAAGTCAAAATGACTTCTACATCCACAGTAGTTGTATTTACTATTGTATGGATTTTCTTTGTAAAGTTTAATAGAATTACAATACAAGTATTCTCTCACTATTTTGGTAGAGTTTCTGCATGTATTTTTTCCTCTCTCTCTCTCGCAATGATTTTCCCCACCTATTTATAGAGGCAGGGGGTTACAAATATAATTTGATAAATTATAAATCTATCTTTTCCATTGCATCAGGCAATAAATGCTAGGTAACACTGTCAATTTTTGGGTATTGATCTGTCGATCTTTAGAGGTTGATCTATCAATTGGGAGTATATGCCTCTGGCTACTGACTAGACTTTGGCATTCTATACCTATGCTCGAGACAACTCATTTGGTGATTTGAGCGCATGCTGGGCGATCTGTCAGTTAGCTTTGGCAACCTCATTTCGGAACGGGTTAGGCTATTCTTAGCTAGTCATTGGGCATTTTCCAGTCTATTTCATATGGTTCCAAAAATACCCATAACACCTTATATTATTGAAACTGATGATACTACTTTTCTATATAATGAATGGATATGGAAATGCATTAATAGGTTTATGTATGTTTTAATAAATGTTGCTTACCCAATAATGAATTTCATGCTACATGATATATTTAAAATGTTAATTTGAGATACTAGACCCATTGAAAAATTTATTGTTAACCTTTAAGTGTACTTGTGAAGATATGAATAACAATTATGGAGCAAATAAGGATGAAGGGAAATGTAGGGATATATACGTTCATAAACATTCGGCAGACATGTTGGATGGTTTATGAACATGACCATGTGTATCTTGTGATAGTTACGTCTTGAAATTTATTCTTTGGGGGATCCAATTGAATGTTTTACCATGTTGAGATTTGATGAAATTTTAGAAAGCTTATTGGTTTTCTCTCATGTTTACATCACGATGAATTGATTTTCATTGGAGCATACCTTGATGTTTATCTTTATGTTATTGAATATTATAATTTCAATTACTTAATCTTTTTCCTAACGGATGAAAGTTTTTGAGTCTACTTTGAGATTTTGGTTGTTGAACGAGGTAAGCATAGCTTCACGGCTATATATTTATATTTATATTTATATATCTATATACTTTTGAACATGATTTTTAAATGGGGTTTTGGGTGATTGATGCGCGGCTGTTGACATCGATCAAATTAGAAATTTATAAAATTGGGTTACCTAACTACTTGTAGCATATGGCAACACTGTGTTGAACCTAAAGATTATTTCTTAGATGATATCAATCAATTAAGAGCTAGAAAATAAGGGGGGTTGGCAGAATCTAACAGTAACAAAAACTACTACAAAACAGAAACTAAAATTACAAATAACAAGCAACTGGCCAAGGGAATTAACTTGAGATCAATGCATCCTAGATTACTAAATATTCATTCAATTGTTGATAATCATAACAAGGATCGCTGAAAAAATTAACGAGTTTTATGCAAACTCAGCCACAAGCAATCCATTAAGATCTCAATGCATTACTTAGTTTTCTTATCCTCTTCTAAGGTGATTATCAAGATCTCAA
>JANHAO010017157.1:0-14108 GCA_026873985.1 Saraca asoca
AATAATTGAATTGCCATTAAAACGTAATACAATGTATGCAAAAATAATCATCCCATGATTGGCTTCTAGGGCATACACCAACACACATATGTTGTTGAATAGTTAGTCACATACAGTGCCAAAAAGTAAGTCGTATATGGTGTCGAATAGTTAGTCATATGTGATGGCAAGTCTTTGTAAGTACATCAAGTTAAATGCCTTTTTCAAAGTAAAGGGGGGGTGCTTGCTTCCAGTATTTCAAGTTTATTGATAATATGGGTGGAGATGTGCAAAACACTGAGCTTGAGGCTCTCCACTAGAAATCACATCAACTTTCTTCCCCCTTATCCCTAGTTCAACTTTGTCCTTATAGTAGTGTCGAGCTATGTGCTAGTCACCTCACACACATCTAACTCTGTTGGGGGTCGAGAACCTAATGGTAAGTATCCTAGTAAATGTGACCATTTTCAAGTCATTGATTGCAAGTTACCCTAGCACTGCATTATGTGCTAAGGGATAGTTGATGATCAGAAAATCTACCGAGATAGTTGCCTGGTGATCCGAGTCTCCAAGAGCAATAAGAAGCCTAATCTGCCTTATCGATACTGTTGCGTCTCCAGTGAATCCATAAAAGGGCTTTGGAAAAGGCTCCAATTGACTTGTACTGAAACCCATCTTTTCAAAGCATCCCTTGTACATTATGTTCATTGAACTACCTATATTGATCACAATCCTTCTTACCTCATCATCAACAATTCTAGCTTAAATAGCCAGTGTGTTGTTACAGGGGAATGTACTCCACATGCATCTTCATCTGTGAAGGTGATACTGTCCAAGGTTGTCCTTGCTTTCTTAGTGGCACCTTCAAATTCATTGTGTCTAACAAACATGACATGTTGTGGTTCTGGTAGGTAGCAATCATTTGACCCGTTTGAGGCACTTACAATAAAAGGCCCACATGAATGGTAAATATAGTTCTTATCAAGGGTGTGTCTTCTTGCTCGGGAGTTTGCTAGTGTTACAGCCATATAGGTTGCTGATGCTACTAAAGTCATTGCTCCGTAGGTCACATCACATAATCTCTTAAGCAACCTCTCTCGATCAGGTCCTCAATTGCATCTTTGAGTGCCTTGCATTCTGAGGTGTTGTGTCCGATTTCATCATGATAGGAATAATGCTTGTTCTTGTTTTTGGATTGATCGGGGTTCTTATGGGGTTAGGCTTCTTGAAATCCTCCCTATCCTTCTCTGTTATAAAGATTCTTTCTAGAGTATCTGATAGGATGCTATAGCTATCATGGCAACCTTTATGTTGAGATCGTTCATTTTTGGCCTTTTTTGTGACCTAACTTTCTGGGTCGTCATCCTGACCCTCTTTATTGTTTCCAATATTGCCCCTCTTTTTTCTCTAGTTTAAGTAGCTGCCTTGTCTTTACACTTATGGCCAAAGGTTTCCTCCCACCTGATCTCTTTGGTGGCTCATTCATATAATTCTCCCAGATCCCTTACCAAAGATTTGTATATGCTCTTGTACAGTTTTTCATCTTTGCAGAGTCTTGCTGAGATTACTGTTAAGATGCTCTCATCTGAGGGGTTTTCTACATTACTGACCTCATGTTTGAATTGAATAATGTAGTCCTTCAGTTATTGGTTCTTTTACTAAAAGGCTATTACGAGGTGACAAGGTGGTGTAAGCTGTCTCCACAATGCCTTATACTAATTAATGAATCTCCTCTGGCATTCTTCCTAATCGTCAATGCTATAGGCTTTGAGATTCCTAAACCATGTTCAAGGTAAGTCACCTAGAGTGGCTAGAAAGACATAACACTTGACCAAAGGATTAGTTATCTAAAGATCCATCTATACATTGAATGCATCCAAGTGGTCGTATAGGTCATTATCCCCATTGTGGGATAGTGAGAACTTTGAACTTGTGCCAGAGAGGTTCTTTCTCGATCTCCTTGGTGAATGGTGTCCTACCATCATAACGATCTCAGTGGTCTTAAGTTTGAGGGCATTGTCCCAATTGCTTTACCTTTCGAAGCAGCTCTTCTACCATATGGTCTTGAATCTCATATTGACAACCCAGAAATGGTTGACTCCTTCTTCTGTGGCAATCTAAGGTCCTATACTTTCCTTGCTCGTGGCCCAGTGAGTTCTGATCTGAGGCATGTCCCTTATTGTTCCTTTTTTAGCCTTTAGCTTAACATGAACCTCCACATTACTGATAGTCTTCTTTATCTTCCTCATGAACTCAATGGACTTTTGACCTTGGCTGTGAGTTAGTAAAATGAGTTGAATGAGTATACTGACATTTTTCTTTGGTTGGCCCCTCTTCTTAAGCTCCTTCCTATAATAGTTGGAGAGCTTCTTTCTATGCAGCACCCCCAACCTACTCTTATGAGCCCTAAGCTCGTGTCTAAATTAATGCCCTAATCGCCTCAACCAACTTTCTTACCATTTTCTCTCATGCTTCATGACACTGATGCCATGCTTATATTCCATCAATGATTTCAAGTTAGTGCGAGGCTGTTGGTGGTATATGGGTGGTAATACCTATGATGGGGATGGTAGAAGTGCCTGCATGGAAAACTAGATCCCCTTAATGTTCCATATGAACATCTAGTTAGCCAACTGCAACATTTGAACTTTTGGTAGTTCTTTCTCTAACCATCGAAAAATAAAGGTCAATACAGTTTAAGGCCTTCTTTCTAGTACCAAAATGTTTATAGTAAAATCCAATTAACCCAAGTTCTGAACCATAAGCTACAGAATGAATGTAAAAAGGGAGTAAAAAAATAGAGAGAGAAAGAATAGAAGGATACTAAAATTTTTTAACATGGTTCAACTAAAGTCAATTGTTGACCTCTACATCCACGGCTTTTATTACTCTTTACTGAGTGTATTGTATCTAATGATTGTATATTCATGTACAATGATTTCATCTCCTTTTATAATGGTTGGAGGGTTACAGTTTGAACATAAATCTGCAATAGATAAGTATCATGATAGTCAGTTATAACAGACTCTTGTCAGAGTAAAAGACTAGATGGACTTTCCCGATGATTGAGGACTTTTTTTATGAGTTGCAAGCTAGTCCTTGCTTTCATGACCTGAGGTTGCTACTTGACCAATGTTGACCAATGAGCCTGGCTTGCATTTAGCAACTTGGTATCTTGGCCCGATGGCTTCGATCTAGATGAGCTGGGCCTTTGTTAAAGGAGTGTGTCCATTGGGCTTTTACCAGCTCATTTATGCAGTACCAAAAATTACCCACAACATAAACCAACTAATTTTTATTTATTTATTTGCTTATAAATAAAAACCTTATATAACATTATTGCCAAGAAAATAAAATACCAATTCTTACCATTCCCTAAAGTAAAGTTGTTTAATTCCTTGATTAAAATTTCAATGGCTAAACTTCCAAAATGCTATTAGGTGGCATTATAATTTCTCCGCCATTAGAAGAAATTCATCCTCAAATTTCACAAAAGATAAGTCTTACTAATAATTAATAATGAATTTAGGGCTTACAACTCATCTTCATCTCATGATACCTTAAAAGAATCTTTATCCCCTTAACTTATATACTATCTTTTCTTTATGTGCTATAATTTGTATCATCAATTTCTTCTTAATCTCATTAATACCCATACTTCATAGTTTTGAATATAAGTCATGATAAGATTTGACATCTACTCCCTTAATTGAAAATTTGAATATCATATTTCAAAATTCCTTTTTTACTTCTTAATTGTAACTCTCTTTTTTTTAGGACTAGCTTTTCATGACATGAACAAGACTTTACCATTAACCCATACTATAGTATTCAATACATGAGAAAATTCTACTATAAGATTAATAACATTTGATACCTTTAATTACCAACCTTCTTATATGGTTTTTAACTAAACTCATTCACAGCTCTGGACAATTTATCATTTCCTCTTATATTAGTTTTTCAATCAAATTCCTATATTTTCATAATATTCTTACTCATCTAAGCACAATTTACCAAATCATAGGAATTTGAATGCCTGCCCTTTTTCTTTTGGGCTTAAATTTGGCTAAAACCACCAAAGGCATTTAAAAAATTCAATTATACTATTTCTTTGTCCAACTGAAGAGTATATGCCCCAAAAATTCATGTCATACTCTTAAGCTTACCTTGTCATGCCCTATTTATTCCTATCCAAGACAAGTTCCATGATTAAGATTCTAGACTAGTAATCTTCACTCTTAACCTTGTAAATCCATAGGCATACTTCCATGGTCTTTACTCATTATCCATAATTGTAATCTTAGGTCTTAACCTCATCTTTCTCTTTTACCAGTATCACTAATTAATCCCTCATTCCCATGTATACCTTTGTTTCCATCTAGAAAATTTATGTTTCTAAATTTCCTTATTATCTTGGACTATATTCCATGTTATAGATTCCAATAATGATGAAAAAAGCTTTGAAATGAAAATACTACAAGCCCAGCCTTTTGGCTTCACCCTCAAAGATGAAATTATGAGTGGCACCTATGTCCACCATAATGCTCATGGAAACCTTTTCAGCTATTAGCCTTATTACATACATAAGTCCCTAGTTCAAAGTCTTCTTTGCACTCTTAACCTATTTCTTTAGTGAACTAAAGAACTATGATGCACCCATTCTTAAAGGATCTTCCTCTTCACTATCACCTCGCCTTCCTTATCATGACCTTTCTTAGCAACCTACATAGCAATGAGAGCTACTTTTTGGGGGCATTTGACAACTATCGAGATTGGTAAAGATAATATTGAACTACTCAAGCTTATAGCACTAGTGAGTCTAGGACAAACCATAAAGACAAGTGATTAATTTCTATATATTGATAATGTAAAATAGGGGGTTGGATGTTAACTAATTAGAAATTGGAAGTAATCAAATAGTAATAACATAAGTAAATAGAAATAAGGAAAAAGGGAATCTAATTGAGAAAAACTTCAATCCATTGAACTCTTGTAATCAATTTTATGACCAATCATTAACACAAATATTTCATTCCCTTTTTGATTGCTTAGCTAAGAATCTAATTGATCCCAGTACCTAATCAATTCTTACTAATTTCTCTCTAAATTGGGCAACCAAGCCTAGCATTCGATTAACTCTTACTGCTGAATTAATTAAAGGCCAGCACCTTGACTAATACACCAATACCATTAAGATCTAAAAATATCAAGATTAATTAATCAATTTGCCCCAATTGCAAATCAATTAATTACCACCAATTCTCTAAGATAATTGATTCATCCCAGCAGCACATTAAAAATCCTATTGCTACTCAAGCCAAATAACCACAAACAGTAACATTACGTACAAAACTTTAGCTAGCAGTAAATTAAAATGAATAATTAATTGACTGGCCATCTTAATCAACGAATTAAAGTAATTATTAGCATTAAAAGAGAGAATCAAGAGAATCAAATTGGAAACAAATTGAAAATAGAAGCAAGTCTCATGACTAACCAGAGAATTGATGCAAAATTTCCCTTAGATTGAAATAAAAGTTTAGCTACACATTAATGTAAGAATAAAAGGAAAAATAAAAGAGAAAAGAAACCTAATTAGGGCTGGAGTTCTCGCATTAGTAGAGCTCCTCTTTTTCACAAAAGTAGAGACAAATGAAAATGAATCTAAAAGCTATTACAATAAAGGTTCAACAAAGCTTTTATGGGAGCTTACTGCACTGCTTTTACTTAGGCTGCTGATTAAGGCTAGAAGGAGGCTTAATTAGATGTAGGTCCCTCACATCAAATGTAGCTTCAAATTTTAGAAGTCTAATGGCCTTAATCTTGCATAAAAATATGATTCCTAGCTTAACTTGTGGGCCAAAAACTAAAACTACTTTTCAGAGTAGTCTAACCAGTAACAGAATTTAGCACTTTAGTCCATACCCTTGTAACTTAATGTAAGAAGGTGTAATTTGACCTCAAGCCCTCCATGAAAGTTGTTGGGATGGATCTTAGATATCCTATGGACTTGGGTGTTCATCAAAATGAGGAGTAAAGCTCCATTGATGATAAAAATACCAAAATTGATTCTGGGTCACAAGACAACACCCTGTTTTGATTTCTGGGCTTAAATTGACCTCCAAAACGGATGTATTGGGTTTGGAATCGCATGAAATTCTTAGATCTTTCTCTTAACTTTTCAAAAACATAAGAATCACCCAAAATCAAAGTCTAAAACTCAAGATATACCTATAAACCTGAAACAGTTTTAAACAGTGTCAAATTACTGAATTAATTCAACTAAGGATAAAAACTTTGCAAACCACAAAATCAATTACAAGTATCCAATTTAGCATATAAACATGACAAAAGGATAAGTATAAAAAGGATATAAAACATGTATAAAATGTGTTCATTAGCATTCTTCCACTCTAAGTGGACCATTGCATAAGAAGCATGCTAAGGGTCCCTTTCCCCTAAAGTTAATGGCATTTCGAGATAATGCTAAGCTCGCATTGTTAAATCCTCCTTTCTTGTTGTCTTCTCCCCAATATTTTCATTTTTTGAACTTGTTCAACTATCCCTCACTTCAACTAAAAGAAAACCTATTATTTCCTAAAGGCTTCTTGTTAGAGTTGTCTGCATGGTTTTAGTCAAGCACTCTACGGCGACCAAGGTTATAGGCAATTCCTACACTCATTGTCTCTGGAGCTTAATTCTTGCCCATGGTTTGAGGCCTTCAAGAAAGAAGAACATTTTATCCTTTTCTGACAAGTCTCAAATGTCCAACATCAATGTTGAATTCTTTACATATTCTTGAATAACACCAGTTTCTTTCAGATCCTACAAATGGTGTTTTGCCATGTACTCCGCATTCTCTGAGAAGAGCTATGACTTTAATTCTCTCTTCAAATCTTCCTACGAGTTAATGGTGCAATATCCCACCATGATGTTTTTATATTTAGTCCCCTACCAAAGCTAGGCATTGTCAATTTGATACACAGCTACTATTGTCACCATGGCCTCTTCAAAATCTGGCTTCACAACCTAGAAGTATAGCTCCATGTCAAAGATGAATTTCTCCAATTCCTTAGCCTTTCATGCTCCACCATGGAAACAAGACTCGGCCATTTTCATATGCTTATATTCTTGTCCCCCATTGTTGAGGTCCTCAATTGGACCTTTACATAAGCTAGCTCGACCCTTAAAACTCTAACAATGTCCCCAAGTTGCCTTCTATATTGGCACTTGAGGCTTCTTGATCTAGTCCAAAATAAGACTCCATAGTGGCTACTCAATTGCAATTTGATTCCTATTCTCTTGTCGTATTAGCAAGCTCAAGGATATCATTATTTTGCATATCTTTGATGGCTTTGAACATGTCCTCCAGTCATCCCAACCTATTTTTAAGTTTAGTAATATGCACGGCGTTTGACATGATTGTATTCTGTCTTTAATCTCAATAACAAATCTAAAGCAAAACGAAAGCGAGTTGAAACCTACTCTAATACTAGCTATCACAAGAAAGCAAGTTCATTAGCTAGGCCATGTGGCACTTGCTATCTACCATTTGAAAGTAAGCTAATCAATGGTTAGTCTAGCGATAGCAAGGGGCAAATATACCGAGTGGCAAAACATTAACAAGCATAGCAAAAAATAAACAATCAAGGCAAACATTATGTGCACAAGTAGGGGCCATGGTAGAACATGACATAGCACAAAGGAAGTCAAAGACAAGCACAATAAGGCACCCAATATGCAATTTATGCAATGTGGGAAAATGCATATGAATGTGACCAAATGGGGATAAAATATAGGACAACAAAAATTAAAAAGGGGCTAATTCTTCATTCATATTAAGCCTCATTACATGGCTTAAAGTGTGTAAGGGAGACACCAAGCCACACACTCTGACATCAAGACTAGTGCCACAATACCCACCAACTTAACATGAAGCATTTTCTCATAGTTTGGGAGGCATTTTATGTGCTATCTTATATCGATGTAAAGATAAAAATCTGAGGATGATAGTCATGTGCTTATCTACGTACATTGGACAAGCTACTTTAGGTAAAATTACATAAATAGCCACAAAATAGGGAAAAATGGAAAAATAGTACACAAGTTAGATTGTCTCCAATTTTGTGCTACAAAACTTCCATGCTATGCTTGATTTATCCACCAAGTTTCATATCAAATAAATTATGTTTGCCTAGTGAACTAGTGCACAGGGCCAACTTATGATAACAAATAGGACGACCATGTGCCTTTTTCAACTTATATAAGAAGTAGCCCCTATGATATTTTTCGTAACCCTCATTTGCAATTGAGTAGCTCCATGAGAGCACTATTAAGTTAAAAGTGGTTCAGGTTTGTGATCTACAATCTTCCTTAGTTTTTTATTTTCTTTTGCTTATTGTTGTTTTCTCAAAAGTTAAAGGATTTGGTCAAAGCTAGGGCAAAGATTCCAAGGTTAGTTTAAGAGATTTCTCTCATATTAAGTTAAGTTGGTTTCAACTCTTCTGACTTTATTTTATGTATTAAAATTATTGTTTTTGAAAATAGCACAAAATGAAAGTTTTGCTACTAGGAAAATTAGATAAATGCCTTATATCTAATAATTAGAATTATTAGGAATTATTGACTAAATAATTATATGTATGTATGAAAGAATGGGCTTAGCTAATAGCCTGGCATAGGATGTTACCCATGAGTTTCAAAACCACAAGAACTTATGGAAACTTGAATACTTTCCTTCAAGTTTCTGATGATGTTAAGTTGAATCCAGTAAATACTTTCCTTAAGGTTTCCGATGATATGGTTTGCTTTTCTTTTGCGTCTATGCCTGATGGTGCAATTTATGGAAACTTGGCTCAGATGAATTTCCTGGCTGGGTATGATCTTGAAAAGTGGATTGTATCTTTCAAGCTGACTAATTGCACTCGGTTGTGAGTGAAGAATCTCTGGATGTTATATGTGTTTGGTTTTCATTTTCTCAGTAATCATTGCCAGTTTAAATAATGATTCAAATTTGTGTTCCATTCTTAAGATTCAAATTTCAATATATATTCTCCCCATTTATTGTGCTATTTTTACCGTTATTATTTACCATAATTTTGTAACATAATAACTCCGTTGACTTTCAATCATGACTATTGCACTATAAATTCTCCCCATTTATTGTGCTATTTCAATATATATTCTCCCATTTTAGATTCACAACTTACAATTCTTTTTTTTTTTTTGTGGGGATAATAAATTTCATATTTCACTCTTTTTTTATATTAAAGAACATTAAATTCCAATATATTTCTTTATAATTTACTTCAGTTCCAAACTTTAATATTGCATCCAATATTGTGATTCTGCTAATCTTTATAATTATAATTTACCATAATTTTGTTACTACATATAATTGTGCTTACCTGTATTTGTGATTATTATAATATAATTGTAGTTACAATTACAATTTAAAATCATAGCTTACGATATTTTTTTGTGAGATAAGAAATTTCATATTTTCACCTTTCTTTGTATAAGATAACATTAGAATGAATTTTTGTTTAGTCATATTGTTAAATCAATATTGGCAAAATAGCCATACAAAGAAGATTAAATTACACTCACCTTTGATGAGTTTTGTTTAATTGAACTTGCATACCTTATATTTTAATAAATAGACACCTTCATTTTCTATATATGATCATATCCCTTTTTTTCCTCTATTTGAATCTATACTCAACTCTCTTACAATTGAAAAATAAGTGAGATAAGTGAATATTTCTAAAAAAATAAAAATTTAAGTGTAAAAACTAAACATCATGGGACTTAAATGCAATCTATCCTATATTTAATTAATACACCCAAATCTACATCTTCCGTATGTTGTAACACCTTAAAAAAATGAATAATATGAAAATAAAATGAAGAAATAGAAAGTACATTGCTAGTGGACCAAATTGCAATTTTTAAATATTTATTATGGTTGTAACATATTTTTTTACTTTTTTAGGAGGACCTTATTGATGACATCAATGGGTTAACAAGGTTAAACTACAAATTTTCCCATTTCCCTTTATATTTTATTAACTCGAGCCAAACCCTCTCACACGTGCTCTATTCCCATTTCTGTTGAAAATCCTCTCCTGCTTCTGCAACCTCTCCTATCACCTGCTAGCCTCCACAAACTTTTTTTTCTCTTCCGTTCGGTGAGCTTGCACCTTCCTCCCTCATCCAATCACCTTTCCAGTGTTTTCCCACCCTTGGTCCAACTTGGTAACAGCTTCTTCGGCCTTTTTCCAGCATCTTCTAGCTAAGCTTGAATCGGCCTCCTAGCGGTGATCTGGCATGATCTGAATTGCCCTCAATTTCCTCTATTGTAGGTGAGTATTCCTAAAATATTGGATTTATTTTATATTAAGCCTACATCAAGTTTTCAAGAAAATCTTACATGAAACCCTAACCCTCAAAAGTTGATGAAAGTTGAAATTTTCTTCTTAATCTGCTTTAGTAATCCTCCCATCTAAGAACCAAGCGCATTGACATCAAATTTTTTAGTTTCAGTTGAATATCCAAGTAGGTGGTTCTACTACTTGATTTTGAAATTTATGGCTTCAGATATTGTAGTTTAATATCAGTATAGGATAGGTGTACTTACTTAAAGGACTCTAAATTTAAGTTTAAATATTAATTTGAATATTGATATTTCCCAAATAGGTTGAGTGACTCAAATTCTCCAATTGGTTGATCTAGAACTTTGAGGAATCTTCGAGTGACATTAACCATTTTTCTTGGGTAAAAATTTGATTGATTAAGAAGTTCCTAAGGTGAGTAGATAATCCTACTCTCTTGGTAAATCCCCATTTTGTAATATAAAATAATTTTGTTATATGTAACATTATGATTTTTGGATGATTGAATTTTTTATGTTATTTGTTTCAAAAGTTTGACTACATGTTGTATATATGAACTGAGTTGCTATGATGAAATTATGCATTTTGTAACTAATGATTTCATATTATTATATGTTGTATAAATATGAAAAGGACTTGGCATATTTTTTTTGTGTTTTGTGATGATTATGCTTTACAGAGCCCATGATATTATACTATAGAGATATGAAATTTTTGACATTTTTAAAGATTATGCTACCTGAAATGTTTGAAAATATGTTCTAATTATTGATATTATGATATGAATAGAATGCCTCTTATTTATGAATAGACCAGGTAGCATAATGTTTTCTGAATGTTTAATTGTTTTGAAATCTTGAATCCATTGGTAATTCCCTGGAAACCTTCAAGTGCACTTGTGATTAGAATATTTTTTGGAGAAATAAAGGGGAGAACATTTGAACATATGAATATAAGAATATTTGACTAGAGTGTTTTGATGGATTATGGACATGTTTGTTAGGTATAGTTACCTTTAGGAATTATTCTTTGGATCCTAATGGTATTTGAGTAAAAGAGCAGTTACATAATATTTTGCTACTCAAGTAGTGGTAAATTCTAGAAAACCTTATTGAATTTCTCCTGTGCTTACACCATAAAGATTATTTTTCATCGTATTACATGTTGTTGCTTATTTTACATTTATGAATATCATATTTCAATTACTAGATTTTTCGGATGAATGAAAGCTTCTGAACTGATTTTGAAATTATGACCTTTGAACTAGTAAGCTTACTTTCATGAATACATATATTTATTTTATCCTTTGAATTTTGAATATGAATTATGAAGTATTTTGGTTTTTGATCAATTGTCTAAGCTAATCAAAATTAGAAATTTATAAAAACAAGCTACCTAAACTACTTGTAGTATAGGCAACATCGAGTCGAGCCTTTGGATCATTTTGTGGATAATATCAATGAAATTAGGAGCTGGAAATAAGGGGGGTTGGTAGTAACTAATCTATAGCTAACTAATGCATAAACGAAAATAAAATAGCAAATAAACTAACTAGCCAAGGGAATCAACTTGAGATTAATGCATCCTTGATCACTAAATAATTATTCAATTATTAATAATCACAACAAGGATCCCTTAAACGATTAATAAGTTCTATGTAGAACTCAGCCATAAACAATTCATCAAAATCTCAATGCATTGCTTAGTTTTCCTATCCTCTTCTACAAGTGATTATCAAAATCTCAATAGTCATATAGTCATCCAAACTAAATGAATCCATTCAATTCAAAAACTCAGTAAAAATAGAGAGGAAAAGAGAAGAAGTGACCAGCAATTTGAATGCAAAATGAAGGAATAAGATCTCCATATTAATCTTCAAGTTTGTCAACCCTTGGACTGATTACAAGTTTAGCCTTCCATGGAAGGTAGAAAACTACAAAGAAAGGAAAGGAAAAACATCCTACATTACTGCTATCTAATGCTAAAAAGAACTTAACTTAGAAACTAAACTAAAATCTTCAAACAAAAAGACCTTGCCCAGGGAAAAGAGAAGGCAGTTGCTGGTAGGTGAGTAAACAATTATTATGCTGCAGTGTAGTTTAATTTTGCTTGCTGCCACTCCTCTTACATGTTGTGCCCTTTTGTAGGCTGCTTCTTCTAGTTTTTCACTAACTTACTACTCTCCAGTTGGTTGAATGTAAGTTGGTGCAAGAGATGATGCATTGGGCTCAAGATCCATGCCAATTAGGGCCTCAAAACTCCAACTCTGCAGAGGCCCAACTGGCAACAATTCTGCCTTTGTGTTGTAGCTCATTTTTCACGCCCATAATAATCCATTCAGCTCTAGAAGTCTTCATAATAAATGTATCATTGTGTCTTAGCTTCCATTTGGGCTTAGTTTGACCTCAATTGGACTTGTATAACTCCAAATATTGCATGATAAGTGCTCAAAGGTCCGGCTGCCCGAGTTAATATTCTAGTCTTGATTTCAACTCCAAATTCAGATAGCCAATTGTGTGATTCAGCCTTGGAGGTCTTCATTAAGTTTGTAGATCCATGTCTTAGCTTTCCTACTAGATAAGAATAAAATTAATTGGACAAGTGTAGCTTGATTTATGACCACAATACAGAAACTACTCAAAATGGCCATATTATGTAGAATTTCTATAATGATGCCAATTGACACAAAATCATAAATACATCATAACACAACTGAAAGTAAGTTATTTTGGACCTTAAAATACTAAGTGAGAGGACAATTAAATGAATGAAATATTTTGTTATCAAATTCTCCCACACTTAGCTTTTGCACTCCCGGGCAAAACACAAAGCAAAACACAAGGGTTAAAACAATGAAGAAGATTCAAAAGACCTTGAAATTTTTCAACTATGATGAGAATTTTATCACAAACAAGAGTGGATGCAAGCAAAACTCAGGTCACACTGCATCTTGAAGCTCATTCTTTACAAAACAAAACTTAAACCAATTAGCAAAGTTAGTTCATCAAAAGATAGATCAATTTGGTAAACTTTACATGGAAGCTCTCCTTACAACTCTCATTATGTTTAACATAGGCAAGTGTTTCTCTCAAAATCAATTCATGTAAATGCACTACTATATGCTTGCTTATCATCTAATCTCCACTACTCAAAAATCAAATGCATAGCACAAATCATAAGGACTTCACAAGGTTGCAATATGGCCAAAGGAAAAGGGGAAAGGGAAGGAATGTGATGGCAATTCAAAATCAAAGAGAGACATTAAACATCATGGCATGGATTTCATTTCACTTCTCTTTCTCTCTCTCTCTCTCTTTTCTTTTTTTTTCTTTTCAGATTTCTATAGAAAATGTTTTTCTTCTGCATAATTTTTAGGTCTTCTGCAAAATTTTACATAGTTTTTTTCTTTTTTTTTTCAACTTTTGGCTTTTCACTTTGCCTCTTCAACTTGCCTTTTAGCTCTTCTCTTTTAGCACATCCCAAGAGTCACACTTTGCCTTTTTGTAACACACCCCCCCACACTTGGTTAAGAAAGAGGGTTAAGAAGAAAGGTTAACAATGAAATGGCTTAAGGAGCTTAACAATGGTAAATTCATTGCAAGGTAAGCCAAAAGGAAAAGAATGGCTCAAACAAAGAAATGCTTTACTCATCTTCATGCATGCATGCTAATGTAATCTCAAAAAGAATCAAAGCAAGTTCTAGAGCAACACAATCATGGAAGAATATTCACA
>JANHAO010017158.1:0-14103 GCA_026873985.1 Saraca asoca
TCGAGGTCTAACAATCGTACCTAATTTAATCTAATACCTACTTTCATGGATTAAATTAAACTTTGGCCCATTAAGTTTTATGCTATCCAGTTTTATCCTAAGAGATTTCTGTCTACTTTCGTAATCAAGATTCTCCCATATAACTATTAGGTTTCCGGAAATAATTTTCATCTTTCGGTCCCTCAATTATCTACTTAAGATTAGATAATAAGTTGATTAGGTAAATTATCTTATTCAGGCATAATAGTTAAACAAATTAGGCATAATAATTACTATAAGAATTTTGCCCAAATAATTGCCTAAGAACTCATAGGTAGGCTAATCTCAATCCTAGAGTAGGAATCTACTCATGCATGATTGAAACAAATAAAAAGAAGATCATAACTAAATCAAGATGCAAGAACAAAAATAAAGAGGAAGATGTAGATAAAATAAAGAAACAAGAATGAGATGTAGAAGAAAAAGAACAAGAGAAAGAAATCAATTATAGAAAGCAAGATAAAGAATAAGTAAAATAAAAAGCAAGAACTTAAAATTAAATTGCAAAGAACTTAAATCTAGAAACAAGAAAACTAAATTGCATAAAAGAAAATCAATAAGAAAACTAAACTTGCATAAAAGAAATTCTAAAAGCTAAAGAAGAGAGAAAAAGAAGAGTGAACTAGCCTAAACCTCAAAGAGTGATTCTAAACATAGCATAACATAGCCTAGAATGATTTAAAATGAGTCTAAGGAGTCCTATTTATAGGCTTTTTTGTGTTCACCATGGTTGGGCTTCATAACACGGGCTGGGTGTGCTTTGGGAGATTTGGATTTATCAATTTGGCCACGTCAACACGCAACATGGCCTGACCGTGTTCTATAAAATGGCCATGTTCCGTGTTAGGATTCACGAAAATCTTCTCCAGCTTTCAGGCAGCACCGAGCACGGCTAGGCCGTGTTCTATAGCACGGTCGTGCTTTGTGTTGGATCTTCAATTTCTTCACGTTTTGCTTCTAAACTCCTTACAGCGCCTAACACGGCTAGGGTGTGTTCCATGGCATGGCCGTGCTAGGTCAATTCTTCATGTTTTCCTTGGTTTTTGCTTGTTTCTTCCATGCATTCTTCTTGTATCATCTCCTTGATCCAAATGCATCTTCATTCTTTAAGTTTCTTCCTTTTTTTCAGGCCTTTTTATCATCCTACATGAAAGAATCAAACCAAGAGCAATATCTAGGACAAAATATAAAAACTAGGACAAAAACATTAAGAAAACATAAAATGCTATTAACAAAATGGACAAAAGCTATCTTATTTTTATGCACTTTTTCCCATTTATCAATCACTCAAATTTTTATGTTCTTTTTATTTCTGATTAAAAAAATGACATCTTCTTTTGGAAATGTATTGGGAATCTTATTGCTATTAATCAAATGAGCATGAATCATATCCTTGTGTATTCATCCTAGGTCAAATCAAATATGTAATTATTGGAATAATTGTTAGAGACTCAAATGGTGGATATGCAAGCATGATAACTTATATGCTATTTGATATCTTCATGAATCTAGGAACTTTTGCTTGGATTGTATCATTGAGTCTACATCCCAAAATTGAAAACATTCAAGATTATACAAGATTATATATGAAAGATCCTTTTTTGCCTTTTTCTTTAGCCCTATGTCTCTTCTCTTTAGGAAGTCTTCCTCCATTAGTAGTTTTTTTTTTTTTTGGGAAAACTTCATTTATTCTAGTATGGATGGTAGGCAGGCTTATACTTGTTAGTTTTAACAAGACTCCTTATGAGCATTGTTTCTATCTATTATTATCTATAAAAAAATCAAGTTATTAATGACTAGATGAAACCAAGAAACAACTCCTTACGTGCGAAATTATAGAAGGTTCCCCTTAAGATCAAACAAATTCCATTAAAATATGATTGTATGTGTCATAACATCTACTATACTAGGAATATCAATGAACCTGATTACTGAAATTGCTTAGGATACCCTTTTTCAATTTCTAGAATCTATTGCTTAGTTCAAGATTTCTCTTTCTATACTAATAATCTATAATCCAATGATCAAGTTGATTCCATGATTATAAGTTCATTCTATATTAGACCAAATTGGAGTAGGGTATTATACATTCTCTTTATAAGAAGAGGTCATTCGAGTGTATCTAAATAGATGCTATGTTTACATACAGATTTCTGTGTCATTCCATTCTATTTAGGATTAGGAATAGATGTAATCGAACCTATTTTTTTTATATATCTCTCGTTATTTGGGACCTTATTATACTTTTTAGGATTTTATTGAATCGAGAAATAGGTTTGATTGTCTATCTTTTTTATAAAATATATATGTTATGAGTATTTTTGGAACCATACAGATAGGCTAGTAAAAGCCTTATAAATAGGCCCAATAGGCAAAGGCCCAATTTAACTGGGATTGAGGTCGCTAAATTGAGGCATCAAGTCATTAAACACGAGCTCGAATCAGTAGTCAAAGGTCAATGGTGACCTCAGGTCATTAAGTCTAATTTACAGATCGTAGCACATTCACTATGGAGGACGGTACCAACTTGCATAACCAATTTGCAAACATCAACTGATAGGGATCCACTTGTAATTAATTTATTATTATTCTTTTCTTTTTTTGATTAAAGCTATAACACCCTAAACACTATAAATTAGGGTTAAAATCATTGTATAGAGAACAGGAAAAAACTGATACAACAAAGATAAAAGCTCTAAATAGCATACAGATACTTTGTAAACACATTCCCAGAAATATACTACCATGGACATAGGGGTCAACAAATGACTTTAGTTAAACCACGATAAAAACTCCCTATGCCCTTACTATTCTTACTCTCTCCTTCTCCCCTTTTCCCACAACCAATTTGTAGTTTGGGGTTTCAAAAACACTCAGTTGACTATTGAATCTTAGGGTGAACCAAATTCACATGTCAACATTTTGGCGCTAGAAGGAAGGCCCTAAACTACATTCTTACTGACTTTCCATTTGATAACAATGACTGGAGGGAGAACCACCAGAAGTTTTGATGCTCTAGCCGCCCAAACAGAAGAATGAATGGCCAGTAGTAGGGTATGTTGCTAGTTGAGGGCTCCATTCACCCAATGGCAAGCTCTCATGTCATCCGCACCACCAGTGTTGTCGCTAATGTGCCTCCAACATCACACTGACAAACTATTGTCATTGTTCTTGGGGCTGATGAAATGCATATGTGGCATCAATGTTAGGAAGCACTTGAAGATACTATCAGAGAATTTGCTGAGACGATGAAGGTGTTGACCTAAACACAAGCCCAGGTCATTCAAACATAGGGTTGGGCCTCTCCGTCTAGAGGATTACACCAGTGGCTACGTGAAAGAGCTCGAAAGGAGAGGTCGGCCAGAGTATCTCAGGATGTTGATTTAGCTCGCTCCTCCAATTTACAAACAAGAGCGGAGGTCCACCAAGCTCATGAAAATGATGACCAGCAATGAGAGAGCTCACGTCAAATTGAAAGCTCAGGAAAGACTAACCAAGAACATGTATTAGATCAGAACTCATTGGGCCATGAGGAAAAGAAGACTAGAAATTCAGATTGCCATCCCATCACAAAAGGGGCAAGAGGAGTCATCGTTCTTCCAGCTAATAATTTGAGTTATAGGACCTGATGGTGGAAGAACTACTTTAAAGGGTGAAACAATTGGAAGAACACCCTCAGGCACATCATGACCAAAATTGCCATGAAGAGAGGACGTCGTTCATGAGAGAGATTGAAACATAACCTCTCCCACTCAAATTCAAAATCCCCATGATTTGGCAGTATAATGGGAATACTGACTTGTTCAATCACCTGGATGCTTTCAATATGCAAATAGATCTCCAGATGACCAATCCTATGGTCAAATGTCGTGCTTCCCAACTGCTCTGGGAGATATATTGTGAACATAGCTTAGAAATCTCCCAGCTCACAACATTAGCAGTTGGAGAGAATGTCAAAGGAGATTCCTTGATTAGTACAAAGCCCTCCGAAGGCAGCTTGCACCATCCTACCACCTCGAAACAGTCTTTCAAAGGATGAACAAAACATTGAAAGATTATATCACATGATTCAGACATGAGGTGAGTAATGTAGAAAATCCCTCGGATGAAAGCATTCTAAGGGTGATCTCAACTGGACTCCACAAGGATGGAAAGTTATACAAGTCTCTGGTGAGAGACTTGGGTGAATTCTATGAGTAAGCTGTAAAAGAGATCAAGTGGGAAGAAACTTTCATCCCAAAAGAGTCCAATCAAAAGACAAGGTGAGTAGTTCCTGCCATAATAAGAAGAGGAGCAGGGGTAGGAGCCATAAAGAGAGACAGAAAATTAATTTTGAAAGCCCAGTCACAAAAAGGGCCAGAAGTGAGCGACCTCAACATCATGGTTGCCACAATAGCTATAGCATCTTATCCGATTCTCATGATGGGATATTTGTAACAAAGAAAGAAAGAAAGGACTTTGGAAAGTCGGATCCTATGAGGACTCCCTACAAATTCAAAAATAAAAATAAATTCTACGCCTACTATAATGAGACTGGCCATAACATTTCGAGATGTTTGGTGCTTAGAGACATAATTGATGATTTACATCTTGTAACACTCAAGATAGTGAGCTCAGCAGTCCAAGAAACAACAATAGCAATCTCTTGATCGAGAAGACAGACCCTCGGTAAGGACCATATTCACCATCCATGATGGACCCCACATTATTGGCACTTCAAAGAAGTTGTATGTGTGAAAGGAAAAACACGTCCTACTTACAAGGTACGGTGAATCTAAAGGACCTGCAAAAAAGGTAAAGACTAGCCCTGATTGTATCACCTTCACTAATGAAGACGCTCAAGGAATACATTCTCTACACAATGACACACTAGTCATTCAAGCCAGAATTAGTAATGCCGAGGTGCGGAGAATCATGGTTGATACAGGCAGCTCAGTGAATGTGATGTACAAGCAATGTTTTGACCAAATAGGCATAAACTCTGACCAACTTAAGCCTTCCTCAAAACCTTATTTTGGCTTCACGAGAGATGTGGTAGAACTTATAAGGAAAATCAAACTTTCAATTACCCTTGGGAACTCAGGTTGCCAAGCCACTGTCCTGGCTGATTTTCTGATCATTGATTGTCCCTCAACATATAACGTAGTGCTGGGGTGACCAATAATGAATGACCTAGATATGGTCATATCAACCAAAACACTCACCATCAAACTCCCAACCCCTAATAGAGTTAGACATGTACAAGGAGAACAACAAGTGGCCAAACACGACTATAAAGATACAGTTGAAATAAGGGTGAAAGGAAGGAAGATTGATGTGATTTTTGTAGGAAAGTCGTGACCTACAAGCATGACTAGGGTTAGCCATGATCTGGACCCTCATGAAGTAGATATTGATAAGATGATTGGCCTAGTAGAAGAACTCGAGGATATTCAAGTCAGTAAGGCAGATACTGAAAGATGCCTCAAACTAGGAAGGAATTTGTCTCCATACATGAAGGCAGAGTTAACTCAATTTCTTAATGCAAACCTAGATGTCTTCACCTGGAATCATGAAGACATGGTTGGAATTGACCCAAAGATCATGTTGGGAATTGTATGTTGATGGGTCATCAAGCAAACAAAAGGTCAGGGTAGGAGTACTTATTATTAGTCCAAAGGGGCATAAAATCCTTTGTGCATTAAGATTCGGCTTCTAAGCCATAAATAATGAAGTTAAGTATGAAGTATTGGCAGGGCTGCGACTGGCAGAAGAACTGTGAGCTAAAAGATTAAGGATTTTAGTGATTCACAGCTTGTTATCTGCCATGTACAGAGAGAATACTGAACTAGAGGATCAAAAATAATCATCTACCTATAGAAAGTCCAAGAATTACTTAGTCATTTCAACAATATGAAATCAATCAGATACCACAAGATTAAAACATACATATTGATGCCTTAGCTTGCCTAGCCACAACTAAGGAGGTTGACTTCTTGGGGACAATCCTAATAGAATTACTCTCGTCCCCAAGTATAGAACAGAAGGATGTCCTGATGATAATTGCTGAGACACAAGATTCCTGGATGATCTCAATCCTGGACTATTTACTAGATGATAAATTGCTAGAGAATAAGCTCAACGCACGACAATTGTGAGCTTGAGCAATCAGATATTTCATCTATGATAATATGCTGTATAAAAGAGGATTTTCAACTCCACTTCTAAGGTGCATTTGTGGCCATGACTATAACACTGTCCTAAGAGAAATCCATGTTGGCCATTGTGGAAATCATGCTGAGGGTTATCTCTAGCTCAAAAAGCTCTCCGGTAGGGATTCTATTAGCCCACAATGAAATAGGACACGGTTGATCTTGTCAAAAAGTGTGACAAATGCCAGAGATTTGTGAATATCCCATGGGCTTTGCCAACCTACTTGCAACATATGGTTAGTCCATGGCCCTTTACAATCTGGGGCATGGATTTGATTGGACCACTCTTTACCACTCACAAAAATTACAAGCATGTAGTAGTGGCTGTAAATTATTTCACCAAGTGGGTAAAAGCAAAGGAACTCATAGAGATCTCTTCTACAAAGATTGAGAAATTTATATGAAATAACATTGTTTGTAGATTTAGAGTCCCTTAACAGATCGTAACTGATAATGGGACCTAGTTCAACAGTGAACAATTTATCAAGTTTTGTGATGATCTCAAGTTCACAAAAAGCATCTTGGCTGTAGACCATTTGTAGGCTAATGGTCAAGTTAAAGTTGTTAACAAAATCATCAAACAAATATTGAAGACAAAGTTGGAGGCTAAAAAGGGAGCATGGATAGACACGCTACAAATAATGCTCTAGGCCTATAGAACCATAATTCATAGCACACAGGAGAAACTCCCTTCTCGATGGTATATAGATCTGAGGCAATGATCCCAGCAGAAATTGAAGTAGCATTACAACAAAAAATTACTTTTAATCCAGATGACAACAACCAACTGCTCATTGTAAATCTTGATCTTATAGAAGAGACAAGAGAAAGAGCTCGCTTCAGGGTCGTGACCTATAACAATGTGTTGTGAGGTATTATAATAGAAAGGTCCAAGTTTGACACTACAAAATTGGTGACCTCGTACTACACCTTATCCTTCCAGGAGCACACAAGGCTAATGAGGGGACCCTAGGTTCAAACTAGCAGGGCTTGTACATCATTAAGAAAGTCCTAGGTAATGGAGCTTATCAATTGGCAAATGGGATGGAACAAAATTTCCCTGAGCTTGGAACATAGAGCACCTAAGCCTTTATTATCAATGAATTATTGTTCGACCTTATAATCCTGTAAAGTCATTTAGAAATTAATAAAAGCACCCAAATTTCTCCTTAAATCATTATATATTTGCTTTGTGCTTATTAATTTTTGAATATATTTCCAAAAAAGCATTATACAAGAAGCGAACTATTTTTTAGGAATAAAAATCCATGATTCTCTAGAAGCCCATTTGACTTGGCTAAAGAATCATTGTTTGTAGCTTACTAGGCATTTATCTTGATTTTAATCTGAATTCAGTCAATTTGCAAATGACGGTGTGACTTGCTTCAATATTCAACTTGTGCTAGCTGAGGCACAACTCTCATGCAACCTACCTAGGCACTAAACTTGTGCAAGCTGAGGTGCAGCCCTCATGCGACCTAATCCACAAAAGTAGGTTCAATTAGATTAATTTGAGTACTATTATTATACCTTGAAAGAGGCTAGTAATTAATCTAAGCTAAACTATCCTCGATTATCCAAGTGATTGCAATAGGAAGGATTTACACCATTTGTTGAAGATCATAAGTGTGGTGAACCCTAATCTTAGGCTTTTACAATCAAATTTCATTTGCTAATTAAATGTTGCTTTCCTATCAGTTTTTTTAATATCTTTAACATCCTTTATTAATTTAGATAGCTTGAATTGCAAAATTCTAGTAATTGATATCTTGGTCCCTATAGGATTCAACCCGTACTTACCGATGTTTACTACAATTACACCATGTGCTTGCAAAAATATAACAACATGCTAGTTGTGGCGTAACTCTCATGCGACCTACCTGAACACTGAATTCATGCTAGTTGAGACACAATTCACATGTGACCTACTTGGGCACTCGACTTATGCTAGCTGAAGTGTGACCTACTTGGACAATTCATTGCAAGTTGAGACGTAACCTACTTGGACAATTTATTGCTAGCTAAGACATGACCTAACTGGACAATTTATTGCTAGCTGAGGCAAGACTTATTTGGGCAATTCATTGCTAGCTGAGGCGTGACCTATCTGGGTAATTCATTGTTAGCTTAAGCATGATCTACTTAGGTAATGCATTGTTGGATGAGGTGTGACTTACTGGGCATTCATCTTGATGGTGACAAAGTCATGGTTTACTGGCTGAGGTCTATTGACCTACTAGGCAATGCATTGCAATTTTTGTTGGAATCATGATTTGCTAGTTGAGGTATTATATACAGCCTACTGGACATTCAACTATGAAAACCTAAGAAGAATTAAGCAGAAATATTACATTACGAGTCCCACTCAACAAGGGGAAAGGTATATGAGAAAAGTCAACAGTTTAAGATCAAAATAAACCTACAATTGTCACAGCCTACAAAAGAGGTTGGTCCATAGTGGCTAAACTCTTATGGTCTAGAGGGTTGACATAAGGAAAGGGCAAGTCATCCACCACTCAGTTGTTAGTTGCTTCCATGACCAGTGTACTGCTCTCTTTTGGTGTAGTGTCTTAAGTAGATGAAACTCCACCTTTAAGCTATGTATCCTTACTAAGAGAAGCTATTTTCTCTTCTTCCTCGAAGCCCTTGATAATTTCAAGAACGTTCCCACCAAAGAAAGAGAAATTCAACTCTGGGTGCTTTTCCCATAAGGTGAACAAGAACCCCATGGTAGCATCATCTTCTACTTATGCTACTAGCATTGTAGTCTCTATCTTAGCTTGAGCAGTCTCCTCTTTTGCAAGAGTAGCTTCATTACTGGTCACTTCTTTCTCCTTCTTAGTAGCTTTGGCTCACTATAATACCTCATCTAGCTTGCCCATTACCCTTGCCAGTTCAGAAGTAAGGCCGGACTTGACAGTCTCATGATTTGCTATCTCGTGAGATAGAGCTTCCTTAGTTTCTTTTTTGGTAGCCTTTGCATTTATTGCTATGCCTTTCAGCTCCAATGCTTTAACTTTTGCAACAGGCAGGTCATTTTCAATCTTCTCTCTATCTTCCTCTGAAGCTAGGAGTTTACCTTTCATTTCTATTGACCCTAGCGCACTTTGCGAAAACAAACAAATGGGTTAGCCAATAAAGAGGAAAAAGCACTAAAGTCAAAAGAACTTAACTTACCAACAAGCTAAGATGGGTTAGATAACTCATCAAATCTTCACTAGACACCTCTAACTCCAATGTCTCAGTGCTAGTCCCCAGGATCACCTTCACACTCTCCTTAAAGAGGTTAAAATACTCCTAGATTTTTGGCCCATGATCGTAAGTTTGCCTTTTGGTTTCGACCTCAAGCACTGCTTGCTTTGTAGCAACAACGACCTCCTTCCCCGTATTCATTCTTTGCTTCTTAGAAGGATGTTTGAACAAGGATAGGACCTTGACCACCTTGACCACCTAAGGTTATGAAGTGGAGACTGACACCTGTAAAGTTGCCACTTCTATGGCCAAAGAAGATTCACTTATAGCAGCAGGAATCAATGAGGTCACCACAACAATAAGGTCAACAAACCAAGTACGGGATCAGGGCATGCGAAGAGTTAGCCTTGCCATATCTTCGTGCTCTTAGAAATTTGCCAGGCCAACCTTCCTAATCTGATGAACTCTGATGCCTCTAATCAGCTCGATGTTTAGTGCCGGAGTAAGCTTATGCAAACGTAAAAGATCCTCATCAAATTTAAGGTCGTTTCTAAAGTTGCTTGTAGCAGCAAAGTGAACTAACACTTTAACTTCCTCAGCCCCTAGTGCCAATTTCTCCTTACCAGCTCCCTCTATAAAATAAAATAGTGACAAATCACGAAAGAAATAAACAATTTCAAGCAAGGTTGCACATCCTCAGCTCGCTTACCAAGAATAATAACGAAACTAAAATTGTGAAGATGATACAAAGATGAGCATGAAAAATAAAACTAATAGGTTTTGTAGTTCTTCACCTTAGACTTGCCTTTTGCATCACTTTGCCGCAAAATCTTGTACTTGGTCTGCCAAGCTAAAAAATAATAAAACCCATCCTGATAAGCTATGCTCTTAATGCTATAAAGATAATAGAAAACCCTTGCTGAAGGAGGTGGGAGATTATTCCTAAGATACACAAGGGCCAGGGAGGTAAGTTGAGAATAGGAATTTGAGGTGAGCTAGAATGGACAAAGCTTTAGTTTATTCAACAACTCTACAATGTAAGGGTGAACTAGGAACCTAAACCCAGCATCAAGGTGTTGAGTACTAATGGAAACAAAACCTAAAGGGGGAAAGGCTGCATGGTTGTCAGGAGAGGATGCCATAATGCAACAACCCTTGGGCAAACAATATAACTCAACTATGTCCCTAAGCTCGTCAAGTTTAATGGTTGAGGGATAATGCCTAAACATTATACAAACTGAAGATCTTGGACCCCTAACGATTTACTGAACCTCAATAGGGTCAAGACAAGCATCAGGTTGTTCAGTGGCCTCATCACACCTGAAGGCCGCTTTATCTATAATGCATACTAGCTCCTCACTATTAGCTGAAGAGTCAGGCTCATCAACACTCCCTATCAAGAAACAACAATGTTTATGAGCTATAACCATCTACAAACAAGAAGAAGGAACTGTCAGGTCACTAAAAGCAGACCATATTGAAGTACTAAAAATAGGGAAATCTCTTATGCAGCAAGCCATACAATGCCTCAAGTCACCATACTTGAAACTCAAACCTAGGGAAGCTCAACTAACATGCCTATTGGGTGACTAAACCTTAGGGAAATAGAAAGCTAAAAATCAACAATCTATGATCTTGAAATCAACAGGAAAACTCTCCAACAACTAGCAAACATACATGCCTAAACCAAACAAATGAAATGCCAAAAACTCATATAGCAAAAGCATTCATGAAAAACAGAGACTTAGAATCTGATAGAGCTCATTGTATCAAAGGAATGGGATGAATTCTGAGGAAAGAATGTTGAAACAAAATCTATTTCTAGAAATTTAAAATCTGAAGGATGTTGTTGTAGGCTTGATGAAATAGGAACAAAGAGAATGGCAGTAAACAATTCATAAGCAAGGAAGGCAGAGCGTTAATTTTCAAAAGAAAAAGGGAAAAATGGGATTTTTTGACTTAATATAACTCAGTAGCCTTACTGTTAGATCTAGAGACTGGTTAGCTACCCTCGATCCAATGGCCCAGTGAGTAACAAGTGTCAGTCAGTGCCACATCGAAAATTATTGAGACATGCACACATTAAATGCACAATGATGGTATGGTCTGGCATAGATAAAATGACAACATAGAAGTCTAAATGATGACATATCAGATCATTAACAAATAGCTTTTACTAGCGAACTTCAACTCCCAATCTATAGATCACACTGAGAGCTGGGGGCTAATGTTATGGGTATTTTTGAAACCATACAGATAGGTTGGTAAAAGCCCTATAAACAAGCCCAACAAGCAAAGGTCCAGTTTAATTGGGATGGAGGTCACTAAATTGAGGCATCAGGTCGTCAAATGCAAGCTCAAATCACTAGTCAAAGGCTAGTGGCAACCTCAGGTCGTTAGGTCTAGTTCGCAGATCATAGCACATTCACTATGGAGGACGGGACCAATTGCATGGCCAACTTGCAGACGTCAATTGATAGGGATCTACTTGTAATTAATTTATTATCATTCTTTCCTTTTTGGATTACAGTTGTAACACCCCAAACACTATAAATAGAGGGTAAGATCATTATATAGAGGGCTAGAAAAAACCAATACAATAGAGATAAAAACTCTAAATAGCATACAGATACTCTATAAACACATTCCCAAAAATATACTACTGTGGATGAAGGGTCAACAAATGACTTTAGTCAAACCATGTTAAAAACTTCCTGTGCCCTTATTGTCCTTCCTCTCTCCTTCTCCCCTTCTTCTCACAACCATTTTGCAGTTTAGGGTTTCAAGAACACTCAGTTGACTACTGAATCTTGGGGGTGAACCAAATTCACATATCAACAATATATAAGGTATCCTCCAAATAATTCAAATCGAACCAATTAGATGTCTGACTTGAGCTTACATGATATAATCGATGAATAAAAATATACTAACATTCCATCTTTGTCATGTATTCCATACATCACACTAGATAGATATCATGTTCTTAGAATACAATCCATTTTCAGGATGCTTTGGTGGTGAAATCATATACACGCAAGACTCAAAATCTCTTGCTAAAGAGTGTGGAGGTTTAAGTCCTCTTCAAAGCATAGTATTGAGATCTCTTATTGAATTGGAATAAGTTCGACACCAATTCACAAAATTTTGGTGATCTTCTCTATTTAATAAATGGGGAGTCCGTTTTGAAAGCATCCAAAATGCACCCACCCCTTAAGTATATGCTTCAATAAGAATCACATAGGGGTAGATTGATATAATAAAAACTGCTAGTAAAATGCCCACCTATAACCCAATGAATAAAGTACATTCCAAAGTCCATTTTAGGGATTGGCGATTTACCTATTCAATGACTTTGGCACCAAGCATTCCCAAATGGGTATTGTACTTTTAAGTTGGGTGAATTCAATAATAGATGCATGTTAGCATTCCCCATGTAAGACAATATTTCATGAATTTATTTGTCCTCATACTTATCATTTTAAGGTCTAAAATTTCTTACTTCCAACTGTATTAAGATGTTTTTATAGTGTGATGTCAATTGGAATCAATTTAGAAATTCTGCATAATTTGACTAATTTGAGTAGTTTCTATTATTTGTCCATAACTCGAGCTACACTTATCCAATTGATGTGATTCTTATCTTGTAGAAAAGCTAAGAGATAGTTCTACAACTTTGATGAATTCCTCCAAGGCTGAATCACATGATTGGTTATCTAAATTTTCAATTGAATCCAACACTAGAATTCTGCCTCAACCTGTCCCGAGTAGCCTGACCTCTGCACACTAATCAGACGATATATGGAGCTACATAAGTCCAATTGAGGTGAAACTAAGCCCAAATTGAAGCTAAGACACAATGTCACAACTTTCATGATGCTTCCAAACTTGAATCCAGCAAATTGGGCATGGAAATGGAGCTGCAAATGAAGGGAAAAATGCTGAAAAAATGGGCTTCATAGAAATGGACTTTTAAGGCCCCAATTGGCATGGATCTTGAGCCCATTGCACCATCCTTTGATCTAACACACACTCAACCAGCTGGAGACTTGTAAGCCAGTAGAAGAAGTAGAGAAAATAGTCTGCATTGAGCTCCAGATGCAACAATAGTGGCAGAAGCAACCAATCAGCTTTCTACCTACTCCCATTAACCAGCATGTTGCCTTCTTCTTTCTACCTAGGCAAAGCCATTTAGTTGGAGGTCTTTAGTTCAGTTTTTGTAAGAAGTTTTAGTGTAGTTTTTATTGTATTTTCTGGTAGGAGTAGAGTAGGACGTTTTTCTTCATTTTTCTTTGTAGTTTCTGCATCCATGGAAGGCTAACTTTGTAATCAGCACAAGGGGTTAACAAAGCTTGATGATTTATGTTGAGATCTTGTTCCTTAATTCTACATTCAATTGCTGGTCAGTTCTTTCCTTTTTCCTCTTTGTTTTTACTGAGTTTTCTGAATTGAATGGCTTCATTTGGTTTGGATAACTATATGATTGTTACTTAATGATCAACTATAGGCAGAGAATAGGAAAATCAAGCAATGCATTGAGCTTTTGATGTGTTGTTTGCTTGACTAAATCTTAACTGCTTAGAATAGATTCATTAGTCATTCCAAGGCTTCTTGTTATGATTTTCAATAATTGAATGAACCTTAAGTGATCAAGGATGCATTAATCTCAAGCTAGTTGATT
>JANHAO010017159.1:0-14087 GCA_026873985.1 Saraca asoca
GAAATAACTCAATTAATTATTAAAAAACATAACTGTGGTGAAACCTCAATCCTAGGCTTTTATTATTATACTTTGCTTATTATTTTCCTGCTACTTTTACATTAGATCTCTCTCTTCTTTTGTTGTTCTTATTTGATTTAGGCATCCTATATTGCAAGCATTTGGTAGTTGAAAACGATATCTCTGTGGGATTCGACCTGTATTCGTCGATCTCTACTATAGCTATGTCGTGCGCTTGCGGAGTAAAATAAATACACATCACCTTTAAAGGCACCACCACAAAGAGAGACAATCTAGCCATAGAACCAACCAGCACATTAATCATGGTAACACTATTAGATGATAAAATCTTTCCATTAAAATTAGTCATCATAATATTTGTTAGAACCAAATCTTCCTTTCTCTTTCCTAATTTGAAAAATATAATTCAGTGTACTAGATTGACAACTACCCTTTCTTCTACAAGGACTCTAGAAATTGGTTTTCCCTTAATGATAGCCATGATATGTAGAAGCTTCAGATGAGACTTTATGATATCGATTGCCTTTTCAAAATGGGCAAAGTCAAAGAACACGATTACTATGTCCTATTTAAACAATAACACTCCTTTGACATTACGATTGAGGAACTCATCCTCAAAGTCATTGATTTCCTAAAAAGTAAAGGTTGAAAGCAATAGAAAAATCATGGTAACATCTTTCATTTTGATGTTGACACATTCGAAAGGCAATTTTGGCTAGAAGTATAGGTCAAAACTTTATCCCTGACATCTTTCTTGGATCATCTAACTTTTCTAGTGGATCAAAACTTTGGAATTTGTTTGGTAACTAAGATTCAACCAAAGATTCTTCCTTTTTTTAAACCTTGGTCTATGTTACCTCTCTTTAAGCTTTGGCTTCCAAGTCTTTTTTTTTTTTACCTTGGACCTAATTAGGATTGTCAATCAAATGGTCAACAATTTTTTGTTTTCCTTTCCTATCAATTGTACTATCACCTATCTTTTTCAATTTCAATTGATAATCAAAATCCAATCTTTGAAATATTGACTTGCTTTTTTGTTTGTCAACCTTTCATTGATTATCAATGTCAATTTTTTCCATCCAACATTGTCCACATAAAATCATTCTGACTTCATTATAATATTTTTCATAGTGCAAACATATTTTTAAACTTCCTCTTTTGACTTGAATTTTTTTTTAAGAATGTCGATGTTGTTTCATTCTCTAATGGATATGCTTCTGGAATAAATGGCCCATCTAGTGGGTTTGTATTCATATATCCCAAATCCATCTTGAATGGCTTGACATAATTCACATCCATTAGAAAAGGATCTAAGTCAATTATCGTTTCTGACTTCTCCTTGTCAACAAATTTCAGTCTACCTTGCTTGATAGCTTTTTTGATGATATCTTTGAAATGAATGCAATTGTTAGAAGTATGACCAAAAATATTATGAAACTTCCAG
Organism: Saraca asoca; assembly: GCA_026873985.1. Lineage (NCBI taxonomy): Eukaryota > Viridiplantae > Streptophyta > Magnoliopsida > Fabales > Fabaceae > Saraca > Saraca asoca. The sequence goes on from JANHAO010017159.1 coordinate 1,466, forward strand.
TATTTCTAATCTTTTATTTCATGTATTGATAATATTTTATGGCTTTCAATCAATTTAATTTACTTATCTTTTAATAACAAGTAAAAAATTTGCTCAACTTTTGATATATTAAAAGAATATATTCTTTTATTTAAAGTTGACATTTTTCCTTTGACTTATTTTGTTTGAAGGCCAATCATATGTAAGGTGGGCGTGGTTGCATTTTTGCAACATTTATTTCTTACTTTTCTTCTTTAATTACATTTGTGTTAAAAAATGACACTCATTCTTTTCGATATGGAAGCCTTTTCATTTTACTTTCATTTTCTTTTTGAACATCTCAATCTATCATACTTTTTTGCAAGTTGAGACATGTCAGTGAAATGCTAATTTAACTATTTTCTCTTAATTGAAAATTCAAAACCTTCAACCACTATTTTAACAATTTATGTTTCTGGGATTGGGGTAAAACATCAACTCCCAGCCAATCAGAACCTTAACAAGAAATCATATAAAGTTTCAATTGATAGTTCTTGCAATTTTACCAAATTGACAAGATTTAACCTTATTCCACCTTTGAAGAATTGATCATGAAACATTCTTTTCATCTATATCCATGAATGGATAGAATTTGGTAGTAAGCCTAGGTACCAAGTGAATGCAATTATTGTCAATGACATGGGGAATTATTTCAATTTTAAATACTTATTACCTATCATAATACCATATTCTCTAGTGCAACAAGCAACTTATTCTATTTTCAACTAATTGTCCTAACCTAGAAATGTCAAAAACTTTGGCATTTTGAAATTCCTTGACAATTCAACTTGGTTTATCCAGTTAGGGAAGGCCTCTATATTATGGTTTGTATGTTCCTCCCCAAGTTGGTTTAGCAATTGTTACAAGATTTGTATATTTCCAAGATTTTACCCCATATTTTGGTTATTATGAACAATATTGCCAATGTTGTTACCAAATTGTGACTCTTTCTGGCCCTTCCTTAATAAGTGGACTTATTTGCAGGCATGGCCATCTCCCTTCTAGTCATCATCACCATTTGTATTTTTATCTTGACCATAATTTTGGCTTTCATCATTTTGATTTTGATGATCATGATTTTCGTAATTATTTCCAATATTCTAATTTTGGTCTTGATTATTACTGCCTCTTCCTAGGATTGTCGACATCCTTTCTAAATATTAGGCCATTCTTTCATTTGAGGCATTATTATTTTGAAAAAAAGGCTGCAATATAGTGCCCATTTGTTAGGTCATCATATGAATCATCTTGTGGCTACTCTTATCTATTTGCTATCTAAAAAGAGCTATAACTTTGGTTATTAGGTGTGGATTTTGATTATTTTTGTTATTCCTAACATTTGTCTCATTATTTTTTCTCCTATTTTCATTGTGTTGTCTACTATGTTGAGAGCTAGAAAGATGCCCATTTTCCTTATGACATATCTTTGATTTTGACACTATTGGCATCAATTGATGGTCTTGGTTAATGAATTGTCATTCTTTTGATTGTTTTGTGCATTAGTTTGTGAAGAATTGTGTTTTGACCAATCTTAGGAATCATTTAATGTGGAAGCCATAAATTTACTACTTCTTAAATGAATGAAGCAAAAATGCTAAAGGAAAAGAACAAACCTTAAACCACTTAGTCCTATTGAGTGTGCCAATTTATTTTAAGTGCAAATTGTTTTTGTCAATGTCAACCATCCATAACAAAATGGATCTGCTTTAGTACAGGAGAGGCAATCTAAATTCTAAAAAATAATGGGGGATTTTTAGGTGGAAAGGCTTGTTATTCTATGTTTTGGATAAGCCTTTGCATAAGGAAGTGCTTTTGTTCAATAAAAAGTTCATTTTATTTAAGTGAAAATGATGAAATGTGCAGAGTGTGGAGATAAAAATAGCAAAGCACTATGAAGTGTTTATTTGTATAAATGCCAAAAAATCAATCTAAATGTACTTACAAATGATATATTTATAATTATCTACTAATAACTACCTATAAGGGCTAACTTAAAAATATAACTAACTCCTAGATCCTTTCAAATAAATAACTTCTTATTTAAATTCAAAATAAAACAACTTATAATACAAAAAAGAGAATTATAACCAATCATTACTACAGAACTACCACAGTAACTGCTTCCATGTATACTACCACATTAGCTACTAGGCCATGTCATCCAAACATAAAAAAACTCCAACAATTTAAACAACTTCAACCATAGACCAGTGATTGATAATTGACTGATCCTTAATCTTACATAGTCGATAGTATTATAATTTGTCTATAGCCAAACATAGTGTCAGGAAAGTAACAGATATTTGCCCATACTATTTCTAACAGAGTAAGATATCTTCATACTTTGTCAATTGACTAGATCTTAATTGTCATCATTCAAAGAGGGTTTCTGTTCAACACCTTCACCATTTTATCCCCATGTTATTGGAAGTTGAGAAAATTCAATAATGTAACACCTTACTTAGGCTGTGAAAGGCAACATCTTATCCAATTAGCTCTAGCAAAATCACATTTTAGGAAATAAAGGATTCTCATCTTCTTCCTTTTGACTACATAAAGAGCATAAACTTAGGACATTAATATGTTTTTGCTTTAGGAATTTTGCAATGAGGAGGATTCCATGACACAATTTCCATGCAAACACTAACACCCTTCTAGGTGGTGGTAACTTCCATGATTCTTTCCAAGGAAAGGACTCTACATTAGGTTTTTTGCCATCGGTTATGCAAACCATCATTTGGTAGTCAAGTATTGTCCTTTGTAAAATCATACTTTGATTTTTTATAGCCTTTTACTTTGCAATTGAGATTAACTACATACATTTTGAAGTCCAATTTTTGAAAAGTGACTATTATAAAATAATATATTTTAACAAAAAAAATAACATTATTACACCTATAATTTTTCAACAATTGACAAAGCCATGATAGTTACCAAAGGTATAGGTAGGAACCCATTTTATGTTGATAGTTGAAGTCTGATCAATTAACAATCTTATGTAGACATAGTACTTTACTAGAAATTTTATGGGTAGTTATTTGCTATTTTCTGACACACTTCAGTTAGTCATTGATAATTCCAAAGACTATCAGCGATGGAGGACAATTGTTCCATCAATTGACAATCACTAGTGTGCTTTAGTGTTGCATGAACAATGCCTTGCAATCAAATGGTGGAGGTGATCTTATTAGTCATTCCTTGATGTCTTGCAATTGCCTGTCAATGATTTCATAAGTTGTCGATAATCATGGTTCAATCGATTAACAACCATTGGCCAATTGAAGAAGCTATCTTAACAACTAGAGCAATTTTTCTAAGTGTTGAGAGCAACAATAAGAGAATAATGATATGGCAACATGGTGTGACAACTAATATGGCAGCATTTATCTGAGATGCTTACATAATTGTAGTTAGTTATTATCGTTTCTTTTTGTAAATTAAATATCATTTTTGCATTTCAACTAGGTAGTTATTTATTGGAAAAGATCATGGAGCTAGATTTCAAACATGTAATAATGTTTGTAAACATGTTGTTAGGGGTGGTTATTTGTAGAAACTATAAATAGGAGACTTGTAAACAAATTCGAGATTGAATCTTTGGCATTTATAGAAACAAACACTTCATAGCACCTTGCTATATTTTATCTACACACTTTGTGCCTTTTTATCATTCTATCTTGAATAAAGTGAACCTTTTACTGAACAGAATACCCTCTCATGAAAGGACATAACCAAAAGATAAGAAGTAAACCTTTTAACCTAAAGATCCTTTCATATTTTTAAGAGGATAGATTCCCCTTCCTATACTAAAGTGGATCCTTGTCACTGTAGATTGTTGATGTTGATAGAAATAATTTGCCATTAAAACAAACTGGCATGTTCAATGGGACAATTGAGGTTAAGGTTCATTTCTTTTTCAAAAACTCATGTTCATGCATTTAAGAAGTGGTATAATTATGACTTCCACATCCAATAATTGATAAGATCATTCAATGGATAATTCTCTACAAAATGATGGACAAAACAATCAAAATAATGAGAATTCACTAACCAATAGTGGTAATTAATTACAACCTAGGTAGCATGGTATTTCCTATGGCTCTAAAAACAATAGACAAAATAATGAAAATAGAAGAGAGAATAATGATAGAGAAAATAATCATAACAATCTTCTCCTAACTATTGAGGCCATAGGTTTATTTAGATAATAAATGGATGAGAGTAATAATGAGATAGTTCATTTAATGGCCCAATAGATGGGTACTATCTTGCAACCCTTTTTTCAAAATAATAATGCCTCAAATGAAAGAATATCTCAATATTTGGAAAGAATATTGAAAATTCTGGGAGGAGGTAGTAATCAAAATCATGATCTAAATATGGGAAATTCTTATGAAAATTAAAATAATGATCATGAGGAGAATACAAATGGTCATGATGAACAAAGGGAAACTGACTTAAGGTATAGTCAAGTCCATCCATTGAGAAGAGGTGAGAAAGAACAACAATTTGGTAGTAATTTTGGAATATTGTTAACTATAATTAAAACATAGGGCGAAACACTAGAAATTTACAAAATCTTTTCAAGCAATTGTTAAATCAACATGGGGAGGAACATATAAACCACAATATAGGGGAGCATTTAGCATTTTCAGATGATGACAATCAGTCAAAAAAAGAACATGTTGCTTATAATACTATAAAATGCAATATTATGGCAGGTAACGATTTTTTAAAATTGAAATACGTCCCTATGCCATTGATAAAAACTGCATTCTCTTGGTATTCTAGTTGTCATAAAATTCTATCCATTCATGGACATAGATTGAGAGAATTGTTTCATGATCAATTTTTTAAAGGAGAAATGAAGCTAAATCTTATTTGATCCAATAAATTTGCAAAAATTATCAATATAATCTTTAGATGACTTTCTATCAAGATTCCAGTTAGCTAGGAGTTAATGTTTCACTACAATTCTAGAATAAAAAATTGTTAAAATAGTAGCTGGAGATTTTGATTTTGCAATTGGAAGAAGTTATTGAATCAATAGTTTACTAACATGCCTCAACTTGTTGAAAAAGTTTGATAGATTGAGATGATCTAGAAGGAAAAAAATTCAAAAAAGACTTTTGTATAGAAAAAAAAGGGTCATTTGTTAAGACAATATCTCACACTATGACGACTGAGGGTCTGACAAAAAATGTCGAGACTAATGAATATTTCGAGAGCCAAATGGCTCGATTATCAGCTTATGTAACAAAAAAATTGATAGCCATGACAATAGAAAAAATCCCACTTTGTGTGCATGATGATGAATCATTGAATTTTGGGGAGTCTCCAATAAAAATGTCACAAAAGTGTGGAAGTATAAGATCCTTTTGACGAGATCAATTTGGGATTTGATAGGTAAGAAAAGAAGCTAACATATGTAAGTAGGTTACTTGATATGGAGACTAGGAATATAATAATAGGAATGTTGAAAGAATTTAAGGATTGCTTTTCATGGGATTATAATGAAATGGTTTGAGTCAAAACCTTGTTGAACATATATTACCGATTAAGGAAAGTTGTTTACCAATGAAATACTTAACCAGACTGTTTATTCCGAACGTTGTCTTATTGGAACAAGTCTTATGGGCTATAGGACTTCCCCAAGGGAGTTGACTAGTATCACACTATATTAATTAATTCATGGAAATAGAGTTGTGTTGCTAGTAGAAGTTACTATTTAGTCATTACGACTCCAACAACTATTGAACATAGATTTTGAAGAGTATTATCAATCGATAATGGATGAATTGGATGGGTTTATGAAATTAGATAAATGGCCATTGAAAAATATTTTCCATGATGAGAGAAACTTGGCCAATAGATATAATAAGAAAGTGACATCAAAAGATTTTAATATTAGAGACCAAGTAGGGAAAACTATCTGTAAATTAAGTCTAACATGGGATGGACCCTATAAAATGAGTGCAATACTTGACAAAAATGCATGTGAATTGTGAAAAATAAAATGATAGAAAAGAAATGGTCATAAATGGAAAATACTTAAAAGCATATCATCCAACAATTCATAAATAAAAATCTAAAAGCATTATAGATAAAAAGAAACCCTACCTATTAGAAGTGTGACACAAATTGTTAATGAAAGTTGATTTGAATCAGTTCAAGTCATTGTGCAACTTGACAAGTTCATTTGAAGTTCTATCAAACTCAAACTTAGTTTGCTAAATTTTGATCATTACTTCTATTGCCATGGCAATCATTTGCATTAATTGCATCTTTGGCTCTATTTTCTTTGCCTTGATAATTTTAACTTTGTACTTCAATTTCTTCTGTTAAGTAGACAATTTTGCAAGTTAATACTTCAGCCCTATGATCTTCTCTAATAGAGATTGCAGTTGAATTTTAGCCTCCAACTCACTTTCTAGCTCTTAGTGTCAAATCCATGCAAATTTGCTAAAAAATATGATGTCAACCTTCTTTTTCTCTAGATCTTTGACTGTGGTCTCAATAGTTTTGGCTGAGGAATATCTTTTGGTCAATTTAGGATAATTTTCTTTGAGTTGAAAGGCCATGGAATTGATGCTAATAGTAGTTTAAGTCTCGTAGATAGTTTGCAGAAAGGAGAAAATATCCACTAGCTTTAACTTCTTGACATTGGCATTGTAGAAATCATTTAGCGCTTTGTTAAATAATTCCTCTAAATAATCCAAGGCAACATTGACATTTTTTTTTATCATGTTTGTTAGGCTACACGTTGACACTGGTTAAGGTCAAAATGCCTAAAATGATATAGTCAAGTTAGGCTAAGGCATCGTCAAGATTTTATTACTCTCATATTGTTCTGGTGTTGGGGGTCTTGTCATATATGTCAATATGTAAATCAGTCAAGGTTTCTTGGTTCTTAAGGTATTTAGATACAGTGTCCTTAGGCTATGGTTTTAGACTTTTGTTGATATATACTTCTTCATCCTTGTCTTCAGATTTCTTTATCGAGTCATCACCGGTGAGATTAACATGTTGGGTATCTTATTGTGAGTTGACTTGTATATAGAATATGCCAAAAAAAATATAAGACAAATTTAATAAATGATTGATAGTTAAGAAAAAGATAATTGCTTGCCTGTGACAATGATTGCTTGCATTAGTGTGCTAGAACTTTAATTCTTTGTTGCAAATGCTTGACAACTGTAACTCTTTGATGAACATAAGTCCTAAGTGTTGAGGTGTCAGTGAAAATATGTTGACTAGAAAGCTCTACTAAGATATATTTGGCAAAGTCTTAACAACAACAAGGAATTTACCTAAGTTCTTATAATGATTAAAATTTCATCAATAGAATAATCTAAGTTAGTTTAGTGTCTTCTACTTTTGGTGTCTCAATTTGCATTTGTATCAACAACCTCAAGGCATTAACACTAGGAGGCTTGTGTTACACTAATAATTTTTGTTGTCATTTGATGAAGCCATAGTAGTTAACATAGGAACGAGTAGGAACTCATTTTATGTTGACAATTGAAGTCAAGTCAATTGACAATGTTGCATAAACATAACACTCTACTAGAAATAGTGCAGGTACTTATTTGCTATTTCCCAACGCACTTCAGTTGGTTGTCATTAATTTCAAAAACTGTCGGTGATGGAAAATAGTTGTTCCATTGATAGACAATCACTAGTGTGTTTTAGTGCTGCATGAACAATGTCTTACAATTGCATGGCAAAGATTACCTCATTTTTCATTCCTCAGCATCTAATAGTTACCCATCGATAATTTCATAAATTGTCAATAATCTAGTTTAGTTGGTTGATAACCATTGGTTAGTTGACAAAGCTACTTGATAGCTAGAGTAGTTTTTCTAAAAGTTGAGAGTAGCAATTAGAGAAAAATGATGTGGCAGCATTACATGACTGTTGGTCCTAAAATAGAATAACTAGATAAAATCCAAGATCTTGCCCTTATTCTCATTGGAGAATTTTATACTCTTAATTAATCAAAATGAATTTATGAAGTAAGTCAAATTGTAATGTAATTGTTATCTTTAGTTTCCAAGTAAATGCACAATATGCAGATATGCATAGCAGAGGACTTTTTTTTATCAAAATGTGTAGTTAACAATTAATTGATTAATGAATGAATTAGTAGAAAACAAATTTTATGTAATAGAATTTCAGTAGAAACCAGAATTACATAAACTATAAATTGCAAGAATAAAAATGTAGTAAAAATAAAGAATTAAGACATAGATTTTTTTAAGTGGTTCAACTTGAATTGAAACCATAATTCAAGTCTACTCCACTGGATCAATACTCAACCGCATGATCGCTTTTATTAATAAGCATAGGAATTTAACAAGGCTTCTATTGACCAATTTTATAATAAGAAATTGACAAGCTCTTGTAATACCTATAATACAAAAATTTTAAATCTAACCTAACTGTAATCAGCCTTACAACTAAGAAGATCTAACAAGAATTCAATGCTCCTACTACAAATTGCAATCAACCTCACAATTTTAGAAGGATGCAAAGGGAAAATTAACCTTTTCCTTTGTATCCAGATTTCTAACCCTTTAGAAATCTTAAAGAATAACCAAGACAAAGTTTAGAAATACAATACTGTAGAATTAAGATGTAAATCTTAATTAACTATGCAGAAATCTCCTTCTAATTGCTCAAGAGTTGATAGAATCAATTAAACCAATTGAGATAGAGAATAGTAGGTGAAAGCTCTGGGTTTTTCTCTTTTTTTTGTCATACTAAATATGAAAAGCTCTTATTCATAAAAAAAAAGGTTAGGTTTATTTATAGTTGAAATAAAAATAACTTATTTTCAGTCTTTGAATCGATTCATTAATTGATTCATGGCAGTTATAACAAACTTCTAACTAACTAATCGATTGATGAATCGATTCATATCAAGTGAAAATCCATCACTGAATCGATTCAAAAAAGTTCCATTGGTAAGAAAAGTTTTCTTCATGAATTGATTTGAGTTCATTTCACAAGTTTTCCAATAACGAATCGATTCGTGAATTGATTCACACAGTGAAAAATATTTTTATAAAAGTTTAACTTGTGAAAGAAAATGTAAAAATTTTGTATGAAAACTTTCGATTTTAAAATCTATTTAAGTGATTTATTTTATCTCACTATAAATTGTTTTTAGAAAATATAATTGAGCAATTTAAATAAGATTTCATATGCAAAAGATCTTAAGAAATAAAATAAAAACTTAATACTAAGGTTGATCTTTTGAGCAAGCTTTGATCAAATTTGAATCCTACAAAACAAATAAGCACTTAAACAAATAGTTAGATTGTAATGTAAACTAAAATTATTTTTCAACATCAAAATCAAAGAAAAATGTATAGTTAGGATAACCTAGACTAACAATCTCCCTCTTTTTAATGATGATAAACAATTTAGATGAGATTCAAAGTTTCTTAAAAAAATCAATGTTAAATGAGAAAACTCATCTTATCTTCATAAAAAAAAAAAATTATCTTATCTTTGAAAAATTTCAGTTTTGAAAATTTTACCTTTTCCCAAAACTAAAAATTTTATTTTTAAAAATCTTATCTTTCTTCCACAAGAAATATTTGTTTTTGAAAATTTCATCTTTCTCCCTCTTTTGGCACATCAAAAAGAATAAAAAGAGAAAAAAAAATCAAATTTCCAAAAAATTTAAAATAATAGCTCATTTTTAATTTTACTTACTCTTTTTTTAAAAAAAATATAGCTTTTGAAACTAAACTTAATACATAATAAACCAAAAAATCATAATCTTGAATAATAAACCAGAATCCATACATAAGGTAAAATAAAATATAGAATATGCAAATGACAAAATATTTACATAATCATCAAAATATCCAGTATCAAATACAATGATCAGAATAACAAAGTATCCAGAATAATAATCCATGAAATAATAATATAACATCCAAAAAATAACAATTCATCAAAATAGAACAGATATAATGAAAATGGAAAAAGGGCTAAGGGATACATGACACAATCAACAACATACTAAGCAGGCGGATCTTGTTCAGGTTCAACTTAAAGTTCAACTTCTTCATCTCGTTAGTGTATCTACTGTGATATTTCATATAGTTAAGTCTCTAAAGTATTAAGCTACTCATTAACCATGCTTTGGAGTGTGTGGACTTCTTGTTCTACATTTCCCATGTGATCTTCTAAAGACTCAAATAGTGACTGATGTGTGTTAAGGCAATCTAGTAAGTGAGTGTGTAGTTTTCTCATTTCTTCAATTAGTCTATTTTCTGACTCACTAGATAACCTTACTCCTTTTGAGCTTGATGTTCCTTCAGTGGATTAGGAACCTACACCCTTTTTCTTTTCCATGTTCCTCTATCATCCTATTCTAATTACATTTTATGCTAATGTGTGATAGTTATCATGGTTAATGCATTGATTGGATAAAAGTGATTTTCTTCAAAAATTGGTAGTTTCAATTTTATAAAAATTGGAGTAAGAATCATACCAAATGGGAGGAAGCCAATATCTGAGCATTTTGAATACTCTTCCAGATATTTCAGTATAAAATGTGGCATTTTAAAATCAAATTGGTTTTTGATTACCTACATCAAAAGTAATTCATCCTCCACTATTTGAGTAAAATTTGTTACCCTAGGCAGTAGCACCTTACAGATAGCATAATGTAAGATCTTATCCTCAAAGGATAGGCCAGTAATAAGTAATTTTCACTTCCATCCTTGGGGGTGGAATAAGGAAATAATAGTCTAATGGCAGATTCCTTACTATAATCAGGAAAGGATCCTACACTAAGCTTAAGAGCTGATGTATCCATATAAAAAATGTTTGCCAACAGTTCGTAATCAATCACAATGTGTTTATGCATAATATAACATGATAACTTGTCATCTGTAACTACTAAATTTACATAAAACATTTTGACTAATCTAGGATAGGTTGTAGTCTTATGTGTCAAAAACTTATCTAACTTGTGTTTAGCTAATAGAGTAGGTAAGTGTGTAGTTTCTAGTAATTTCTCACTAAAACACTTGTGGGGCACTATTTTCTTATTTGACAACTATAGGAAATTTGTATACTCACTTTGCAATTTGAAATGTGTTTCTTTTCCTACTTGTGTTAGGGATGAATTGCCTACGTCCTTGTCCTTCATCTTTGAAATTGCAAGCCTGATGCATTTTGACATTTTTGTGCAGTTAAGTTTTTAGGGTTTTTGAATGTAAAATTGGGATCAGGTGATTTTGTGAAGTTTTGTATTAATTGTTCAATGAGAATTGTTAGATTTGGTGTTTCTAGCAATTCTGTAGAAAAAATTTGAGTAAAAATGGTTTAGATTTGAGATTGGGGTGAGAAAATTTGAGAAAGTTTTCAAGTGGTTCAAAAATGGTAACTGTTGAATGAGGTTAAAATCGATTCAATATATATAGGAATTGGGCTATGACTCAATTCAATAATTAATTCATAGTGTATTTGCATGTGTTGTGAATCGATTCATATGTAAGTTTTAGAACGTTGAATCGATTCTAGAATCGATTGTGTTATGAAATTATACATCAGGATTGTTGAGAATCGATTAATTTGAAGGCTGAATCAATTGTGGAATCAATTCAAAGAGGTATATGAAAGGTTTTTAGAAAAATTTAGAGTTATGAAAAGATTGAAAATTTTGTGAATCGATTCTCAAATTGATTCTAAATCAATTCTTGAATTAATTCAAAAACTCTTGAAAAACTTGGAAAAATTCTAATTGATTCATGAATCAATTCAGGCAATCCTGAAAATAATTTTTCATGTAGTTTTGTTCAATAATAATTTAAAAGTAATGTATTTACCAGTAACACTCAACTCAATACCAAAGAAACTCAATCTTCATTTAAGATACCTGCAAAGCAAACCTAGGGATATCTCTAATGCCTAAGGTAGTAATTGTAGTTTAAGATGAAATCTCAAATATAAAAATTTCTTCTAAAAATATTTCAACTCAATATATGATCCAATTTCCTAAATATTACTAACATAATAATTTGTGAGAAGAGAACTTTACTTGACCTTTTAGCAATCTATCTCCAAATCTGCAAAATAAAAAATCTATCTTTACTTTTTGGTACCTGATAAATGAGTAAAATGCCTATTATTTTGTTGATTATCACCTCTTGATTAGTTAATAATTTGTGGTTCTGATGCACTTTTTATCTTAGTTTAGTTTATTTGTTCATTGGTACTGCTGTAGTTTGTATTTGTCTTTTCAAGTTACTAAAGAGGCTTTAAGAAGAGAATGAAAGTAGAAGTTTGGAGCACACTTGAATTGAGAAGAAGCTAGGAAAGAAGCCATTTGAAGAACCCAAGTTAAACCATGATTGAAGCTTAAGAGAAACAAGAAGCCAGCACTAAACATGGCCTGATCATGTCCTGGGATACGGCTGTGTTCAGTGTAATAGCCAGCAAACGTCCAGCAAGCTTCTAACTCTTGTCCTGAAGCACAACCGTGTTCCCAGCCTGAAAATTGCTATATAAGCTGATCTTGAGCAGCCTAAAGACACAATTAGTCATTCATTAGTTTTCATTAATTAGGATTACTTAGAGC
>JANHAO010017160.1:0-14088 GCA_026873985.1 Saraca asoca
CAAAAGGAAAAGAAAAAGATGTATAATATATCAAAATGAAATTGTTATATAGGAAAGAAAATAAAGTCCTCTCAGGAAGGGGGAAATAGGGGGCTATAGCTTCAACTATTGAAGAGAGAAGACAGTCAAATAAAAAAAAGTATATTCCTGAATCAAAAATTCATATTTTATCAATTTATTACCAACATTATGAGATGGTTGCCAAAACAACTTTCAAAAGATAAAGGATGAGATTCTGCAAGATGAACATGTTAATGAAGACCCTCACAAATATCCAACACTTCAATGGAGAATTTCTCTATGACCAATTGAAAGTTAGTAATATTAATTAGATTCTGCATTTTGACAATAGTGGTTTTGTTTCAAGAGCAAAGTTAGTAATATTAATTAGATTCTATAGTTTGACAATAGTGGTTTTGTTGCAAGAGCAAAAGAAAGTTAAAACAAAAGTATAAGTATGTATGAGGACAGAAATCATAAAAAGCCATGTCAGTTCCCATTCATGTAACTAATAATGGAACTAAGTTTATCAATGGTTAAATGCATTTTTAATCCTCTAACTATTCCACTTGTTTCAATTTTATCATCTAACTTTTATTTAGGTCAATTTCATCCTCTATCTTTAAATTTTTATGTAGTGTCAAGTGTCAACTCCTAACCTTGCTTCTATTTAGGTCAATTTCATCCTTAAACCAAAAGAATGGTTTCAAAATGCAACTAAATGATTATGGAGGACTTGAAAAACTCATATCTAGATCAGATATCTTATCAAGAGAGGAGAGGATAAGAGTAGACAGAGAAAATCACAGGGAAGCAATCATAAGCTAATCCTTTTTCTCAACCAAAATATTCATTTACAATTAATGGTAGTCTCTAGAAAACACGACCTTAGTACCATTCACCCCGCATATAAAAAATCAACTGTTATTGTCCTAGATACAAGTCAAAGATTAAATTTTGCCCCAGATGCAAGTCAAAGATGTTTCACATGTAACAATCAAATGAGTCTATGCTCATATTGAAACAAGAAGAAAATAAAATGTTTGAAAGGTAATTTACCTGATTATCAAGAGAAGCAAACACTAGATTATAAATTTGAAAAGTTTTATTCTTTGTGAACATGAGCCTTATCACAAGAATGTTATTCAACTCTCGTGAATTGACAAATAGAAAACAGCTGAGTTATGAAAAAAAATGAAAAGAATTTATGATGCTACTAATCTATCACTCTACCTAGCATTATAGTAGTACTCCCATGGGTAATGTTGAAGAACAATCCTGGTTGCATTGACTTGTTTTTCAAATTGTATTCCATGAAAGTTACCTTAGTCTAGAGTATACTATGTGCACAATTGAACACCACCTCTAGACTTATGATTGAAAGAATTACCTCCATAACAAGTCTCTTATAAATATCATTAGGAAGATATGTAAAACAAGAGTCACTGTCAATAAGTGCTAGAAATTTAGTTTGCTTGAAATAGGAACTCTCCACATAGAAGCTCTCTACTCCAATAATATAGGCAATATTGAAGCAAGGCAAACAATCAACAGATAAAAGCATACCAAGAAAACAAGGAATATTTATAATAATATAGTATAAGTTGCTTTTAAGGCTAGTGGTGTAGTACAAGTTGCTTCTTAAAACAAGCAACAGGCAAAGAACATTATGAAGTACATATAATTTTCCATCTATATGCAAGAATGGAGTAGATTATTGGTTGGCACTCCCTTGGTTAGTAAGGATAGTTTTCCCAAAATCATTCTCATTGAAACAAATTGAGAAAGAATTATGAATAAGTCCTGCCTTTGGTAGCAAATTAGGAACTGAGATGCTTCCAGGTCCCAGCCCCAATACACCATCAGGGGTAGCACCATCTAAATAGTCACCACTTTGTTTCCTACCACAACGACATTCATAAAAATTGATTATATATCTTGAAGAATGGTATAAATTGAAATTTTCACAAATCATCCTACCATATAAAATAGATTCCAAGTAGTAGTATAATAAGGGATTTAGACTGAAAACAACTTAACATACCCTAAAGTATTGTGGAACCAATTATAATCAATTTCTAAAATTTTCTTTTAATAGCAAACCTATAAAAGAACTTGTCATGCTAACATTAATAAAAAAGCATATCTCCAACTTATATGACAAATCTTAAGTGGCCAAAGAAAATATCTACGCTCTCTACTGAACCTATCATGGATTTCATAACGAGACTCTCATCAAATAGATGAACAATTTTCAGATTACATGAATTAGACATGAAATTAAAATAAAAGCTCATTTTGAATGACTAGATAATTACCTAAATTCAAAGGAAGGAAAGAGTTTCAAGCCTTGTTTAGTGCTAGTGCTACTCTAGAGGATGCCATTCAGCTAGGTGAAGAAAATGACTAAAGATATTAAACTCACTATGCTTCACAACTAACATTGTGATAACTCCAATTTATAACAATCGTTATAGGCTCAGCCCACAACCTCCCACTAACAATTCGTTGACCTTTTCCATTACTAGGAAAATAACAGTCATAGTATGAATATTAAAAAAATTAAGAAGTTATATGTTAATAAAAAAATGCATCCAATTGAAACTATAGTTGGAATTTGGAAAAAATTACAAACTTGAAAAGAACCTTTAAACCCCATCAAGCAGAAAAGGCCATGCAAATATATTTGATTTACCTGGTTCACTAGGCGGTAGTAATGAACCTTGTTTCTTCCCTAGTTTCAAAAAAGGAAGGAAAAAAAAACCCAACCAACTACCTTTGGTATGAGATTCAAAACCTTACTCCAGAAATTAGAAAGGAAAAATCCCTAAACATATAAAAGAAAAGTCCAATACCTAGTAACCTAAGGTTTCCAATTCATCATGAAATCCTAAAATTAATTAACTCTACTAATTTTGTAGACAAAGGAATGAGTTAGCTTATCCAACCCCAAGGGAATGGAAAATCACTCACATCAAGTTGAGCTATAGCAAGACTCTTCAGCAAAAGGAAGAAGTTGGACGGTGAATAGTAGATGGCTTTGCTCTCTATAAAGTGGATAGAGTTGGGCAATACTAGCGAGCCAATCTTGACCGATGGTGCAGTTGTAGTGAAGCTGCTCAATGGAAAGGCTGATAGGGTCAATCGAGCAAAACGGCTAGCTGGTTATATTTTTTTTCTCTACAGGGCTAAGATTATCAAAGAAAGCAATTGGAAATATAAAAATGAGTTTTGTGTTTTCTTTTAAAATCAATGAGAGTTTTTAAAAGCAATTGTAACACTAAAAAAAATTGTTGCCTATTATGTTTTTGGCAACTTTTTTAAGTGATTGTTGCCTAAAACTAGAAACAAAGGCAACAACAAAAAAAAAACTATTGGCTATTCTAGTTATAGGCAATAGTTTTTAATTGTTACTAAGTTTAATGTTGCCAAAACTAAAAAATGTTATAGTGCCTTATCCATCTGGTCCAAAGTCTACTCCTTAATTGAGTAGATTCCTTCTTGCGAAGCTTAAAAGCATAATAATAGTGTGACTTTGACTATTGGTATAGTTGAGTTATGCATGTAATTTGCTTGATTGTTACCCAGTAAGTTGTATACATTAGGTTGTCTGGGCTTCTGTAGTCTTTGTCTTGGTTGTACAAGTTGTATGTAAGGCGTGTAGCCCTTGTTTATTGTATTGGCCTAGTGCCCTGGGGTCCAAAAAAAAGAAGAAATTTTATCAAATTTTCATTAGAAATTAAATGGAGTAATTTAGTAAATACATTTGTTTATAGCATATCATGTTATAGTTGTCACATCAGGAGTGTTACTGCATTGTTAGGCTTGTAAAGGGTTTCTTAATGGTGACTTTATACACCGGTCATGTGTCATGGATCAAGGTGTAATAAAGTTGGTATCAAAATATGGTCTAAAGTTTAGTGCATGATTAGGGGTCTCTAGTTGTTAAATTGGAATAGATGTATCGAGTTCGTGTTAGTGTGTCCAGGAGCATAAAACATGAATAAGGATATATTGATGCCCACACCATGAATTGTGTTAAAAATTTTCACAATTTCTAAATCTTTCATTTCTACTTATATAAACATATCTAGATCCTACCTAAACAAACCCTTTTATTTGATAATAGAGAGATGTCACCCACGACTAGATCTTTGGCTTACATTAGATGTCGATTTGAAAAAGTGTCTAAGAGAGTTTTACACGAACTGTCTTATTCACCATCACTACCTCAAGGCAGAGGTAGAGCTACGGGTCGAGGTCATGTTAGCGGCCAAGGCAAGGTTGCATGTGAATAAGTGCAACTAGAGACTTTTCAGCCTAAAACAGATGTCCCTTCCACTTTTGGAGCCTCAGCCGACCATTCCACTTCGGATGCCCTAGCTTGGTTGTAAATTTACAAAGAGGCATAAACAAGTTTGTTAATGAACTGGCCCAATAGAGACTTCAAAAATAGCAATAGGAAAGGCCAGAAACACATTTGCCTCCATGCCTTCTGCCTCCTACAGTGTTGACTCCTATGAATTTTAGAAATTACCTATAAGAGTTTCAAAAGCTTAAGCCTCCCCAATATTCAGGCATTGGGTCATTGTTAGACCCTTTTCTATTTTTGGACTAGATTAAGTAATTGTGGTGGGTCCTTGAATGTTTGGAAGACATTGCTATAATGCTGGTTGGATTCTAGCTAGATGGATCTGCCACAAATTGGTATCGATGTTGGGAAAACCATAGGTTAGTAAGGGATAGAGAAAACACGTGGGAAATGTTTCATATAGCTATCCTACAACAATTCTTTCCAGAAGGATGATATGCTAAATTGTAGGAATTCAATTTGAAACAAAAAAGGGTTAACAATTTTTGAATATGTTGCCTAGCTCCTCTACCTATCTCAATTTGCAAGACATATGATCCCCATAGAGAGGATAATGCCAAGAAATTTGTGGATGGCCTTAACGATAATTACTTTAGTGTTATTCAAGTCTTTGAAGGCACTATGTACAAGTAGTGTATCATTGAGCCATAGAGCTGGAATTAAGATTCATGGAAAGAGAAAATGAAAGAGAAGTTCAAGATAATGCAAGAAAGAAATCAAGATTTGAAAATGTCAGTAGAGATTCTAGAAGATTGTCATCCTCAGCTTCTAGTGCCCTTCCCTCCTAGAGGTCTGATGTGCAACTTCCCCCATGGAACCTGGGCGTGGGTAATCTGGGCAAGTGCTACCTCTTTGGGTCATCGCCCTTCTAGAGGATCTAGTTCTAGTTATCCTACTTTAGTTAAACCTAAGACACCAGGACCATGTTAGTCTTGTGGGAAAACTCATTTAGGAATTCGCGGATGAAATATTAGAGCTTGTTTTAGATGTAGTTAGATAAGCCATATAGTGAAGGATTGTCCTTATCCAATAGCCCCATCTAGTGGCATTAGGGCCATGAGTGTGTCAGGAAATGTCTTGCCTTGATCTGTAGCATCTATGAGACCCCCATTATCTGAGTTTGCTGGGAGGGCAAGGTAGAGGATCTGTTAGTAGAGATCGTGGTAGTGGACATGGGATTTGAAACTTAGTGTGATACTTGTACCTAATTTTTTCCCTTATTTGGGATAGATAGATAGATAACTTTAAATGTCAACAATAATGGTAAGGGCAAGTTGATACCTGAGTTTTGGTTCATAGTGAACCAAAGAATATTAGGTTAAGAAAAACTTAATTATAGTTGATTAAACTGCTAACTTGTAAGTCATGCTTAGAAAGGGAAAATGAGCCAAAAGAGGATTTTGGAAAAAAAATTTCACCTTAGAAATCAAAGAAAAGTTAGGGGAACTTGAAGACCATCTCAATTGGAAAGCTTAAAGAGAGAGAGAGAGAAGAGCTTAAGACAAGTAAGTGAATGACTTACCCTTTTTTCTGCATACATATATACATACATATATATACATACGTGCTATACAAAACATGATTTCATCTATTGATTTGACTTGAACGTTACATTATGCTTTATTTATGAAGTTATTAGTGGTTTTTAGTTCAATACCTGATCTTGGAGTAAAACTACTATTTTGGATTTAAGGATTTATTGATATTTATAAGATATATTAGATGTGGTACACTTGTTAATGAGTTACTATTAAAACCTTGTGATGGTATGGCGATTGAATGGTTTAAATATTGGATTATTTGACTTTATAACTTTGAGTGATTTGAAACTATATTGCATACTTGTATGAAAAATGATTAACATGTATTGGAAACCTTGATTTCTTTGAAATGTGAATTGTTGATGCTTGATTATCTTTTCATCAAATTGTATTGAAAATGTATACATTGCTTATGAAAATGTCTAATGATGTATTAGTGATTTGCAATTTTATCTAAAAATGGGATCCTTGAGAAATTCCTTAAAAAACCTCCAAGTGCACGTGTGAATATAATTGAACCGTGAAATGAAACTGGTGGACAGATAAGGGGAGAATAACTATTGGAGGGATAAGATGAATGATGATGATTGAATACTGTTAGGCAAGATTGTCTATAGGAACTCACTATTGGATTCTAACTATATATTGAAACCTCATATTTTCATGCTACATGTTTATTTATGAAGTATGAAATATTTTATCTTATTTTTCATACTTGATGAGTGTGTTTTGAGTTAAATGATTATTCATTTGTTTTGTATAAGACTTGAATTACTTTCTTGTAAAACCTAACCTTATCGAGTGATTGAATATTAGTAGTTTACATGTTCTCTTTGGTTATATCTTTATTACTTCGTTAGCTTACTAAAAACTATCATGTTTGTTATTTTTATTACTAACTCATTTTCCACAATGCTTCTACATGAAAATTTCATTGTGTAAAGATATACTTTTCTATAGCAATTGTTTTATTTTCATAAGGGATTTTGGTTATTTTCTAGTAATTTTATTTTTGTAATCCTACAGGAAATGTTTTTTTTCCTTCGACAAGTCAAGGGGAATGAAGTAGAGTATTTTACCCATTGCAACTATAAAATGATATGTATTTTGATAATATAATATTTTCTGTGTTGGTTAATCACTCACTAAGTCTTTTCAAAACTTACCTCGTTTATTTTTAAAATATTTTTAGGTTTCATGATGAGCCACTTTTAAGAAGTTTAGGTTGTCAGAGATTGAAGACATGAGCTTGGATATATGTCTTGAGTGTGTCGATTGTGTTGTCAACTTCTCATATGTCATGTGATATTGTTTATGATCTTGGTTGTCTACACAGGTGTTGGGTAGAGTGTATATCCCTCCACTGATAATTTGACCTTGAACCTGAAGTACAAAAAATAGAGAGAATTTTGTTAAATTTCTATAGAAATTCTTTTTTATATAATGAGAAGGGATATGAGTTTTCTTAAGAGAAAAAAATTGAAGTAATTGGTCCTTTAAAATTACATTATTATAATGCCCATCATCAGTTTTATAAGTAAAATATGTATGGTAAGGCTTGTAGGAAGTTGTCTTCAGGCAACTTGCTACACCAATCACGTTCAAAGTTGCATCGTGATATTAACTGTAAACACTAGCTAGAAATTATGAGGGAGATTGTCTTAGTCAAATCCTGATACTTAGAGGTTGAGAGTTTTATGGAAAAGTTAAAAGGTTTATGTTAGAAAAGTAAGTGCGAATTGTGTAGAGGGATTTCTAAGGATTGAATGGTTGTAACTCATAAAAAAAAAAAACTAATGAAAATCCCTCAATTGATCCTTGAGTTGGGAACTTGAGAAAAGAGGAATAGTTCAAAAGGAATTTCTTTTAGGCAATCAAACACCTATATAAATCTTTTGCACATTTCTCTCCCTTATTTACCTTAGACATACATGTTTTCCATGCACTTACATTTCCAAACAGCTTGTGAAATCAAATACTTTTATGTCTTCTCTTTCATTTTACAAAATTTGGGCTAAACTTTTGAATATTTGTAAACTAGTCCAAAGATTTTACTTGAAACAATTTTTGCATAGTTGCCAACCCAAACCCTTTTGGCCAATAAACTCTCATATTTTGGAGACTTTTTGCTTCCATACATGGAAAAAAAATGTGTATGCATAATTGTAACTTTTGCTGAAAATATATATACTTAAAAAAATTGCAGAAAAAAGATGTTTCTTGTAAAATTATGAATATTTATGTATTTCAAACCAGAGAGTTGGGAAATAATCTTATTGTTGTCCAATCCAATCCTTTGCAGAGAATATTGCAATATCATTTAAAAAAAATATAAAATTTTACATAAACTTTGCATGAAATCTATTATTACTTTTTTTAAAAAAAATTATAATTTTTTTTTATTACGTATAAAACAAAAGAAAATGACTGACCCCATGAAAGACTAGGTAGATCAGATCACCGTAGGTTCCAGCCTCTTCTCCATTAGGATTTACAAAATGGAGTTCATATGGCAGTGCATATGGTAATGCTACAACCACTGTATCAAATACATAAATACAGTAGCCAGTGATCTTTGTTGTGCTACTGTTAAAATCATGTACTATCTTTTATAAATTCTGGGAAAACATCCTTCACTGGAACTCCAACTCTCAAGTATTTCTTTTCATTTGTAGGTATCTGCCAACCGTTTGGAGTAACTATCTCTTGGCCATATAATCTGTCTTAAGTTATCTTTAGAAATAAAATATGTTGTTCTATTTACCGAACTCAAATTCTTTACAAATCCACTCTCTGGTGTCCAAAGCCCTATTCCTTTCTCACCATTACCATTCACATTAACTATTTGCTACGTTGTTTCGTATTACTGTCCATTTTTAATGGCAAAATCTCCTGCCAGGCCTCGAAATCTAGTGTTTGATAAAGCGTCCTGCAATTTCTCACGATTTCATGAAACTACGATAGTATCAAGATCAGACAAGTTTCTAGAGCTATTATTTGTAGTTTGAAACTTAAAGTTAGGGGTCCGCTCTGGCCTGACCTTCTCAACTGCCATTGCTAGTGCAGTGGCAGAATCATAAGCTCATAGGCCTGGAACAATCAAATTTGCATCTAGGGTTGGATTTTCCTTCAAGAATCTCCTCTTCCACCGCACTTTAAAATCCTCAAGTCCTGCGGTTTTGGGAACACAAATCTTGACACCTAAAACTGAAGAATTAAAATTGTCCAACAGATTAGCCATACCATTAGTAATGATCGAAACATAGTCTTCACTCATTATTCTGATCTGTTTGGCAATGGTGAAGAGCCTAGATCCAAGATTATCCGACATATGAACAATAAATACTCTTGTTTGCACAGTCATCAATTTGTAAAGCTCATTAAAAACTTCTAGATTTGTGGCTGATGGAGGAATAACACTAAGATAAGGGATTTTGGTATCAACTTGTTGTAAACCGTTGGTTAAAAAGGGTATGACTCCTTCTCCATACTCGTTGTCTACGTAAATGGGGATTGCTTCTTTACAGCCGAAGGCTTGAACTAAAGCGCTCACCTCTTCTACTTGAGCGGCGTCGTTTGTGCAATTCAAAAGAAGTATGAGCTTCTAAGAGAACAACGAGCTGGACTTGTTGCAGTGAAGGATAGGATGGACACGCGAGGTTTTTCTCCCAGATTTACTCCAAAGCTTGTCTGCATTGATGATATTGGCCCTGTGATGGCTTGAATCATTTTTTTATGAGATCTAAAGCTGCAATTTTAAAAATAAAATAAAAATCTAACCGTTAGATTTTCAGCTCGTAAAATTGAAATTATGGATATGCATTATTCACAAGAAAACAAAGAAAGGGATGAATCTCGGGGGATTTTACCCAGCCAAATAGTAAATGAATTTTTTTTTGAATTATTTTGTTCATATATATATATATATATTCACAAATAAATTCAAGGCTAATTGTGCTTTGAAAAATTGTCTATTAAAGCAAATACACAGTCATGCCCTAATTCTTGATACATAATCGGTATAGAGAGTCACCTAATCATGTAGTAAAATCCTTGATGCTACACATTTTTCATGTGGAGAGAGATCAAACAAGTGAAAACTATGCAGAACAAAATGGTGAATTAAAAACAATACTGACACATTTATCCAATATTTTATTATATTTCTAACAAAAATTTGACTGAATTTTTCCTGTTTTCCAAACCTTGGATATTAGGCCAATACAACAGCAAATAACTACATGCCCTACTCAAGACACGTACAATCAATATAATGCAACTCAAGCCCAAATATGAGAATGCACACAATTTACTAGGTAACATTCACATATATATATATATATATATATATATGGGACAACTCGACCTAAACAACTGCCAACATACCACCATTAACATGTCTTCATGCTTCGTAAAAGAAGCCTACCTAGTCAAGGAGCAAACTCATGGTCAATAGGGTGAGGATGAATAAGGGAAGTGGCCCTAGACTTTGAAACCATAAAAGAAAAAAAGGAAGTGAGTTTCTTAAAAACCTAATGAGTGAATAATTCTCTAGGAAACAATAGTTAGCTATAAATTATATTCAAATGTAGTATAACATATATATATATATATAAACATATTAGTTTGTTAAGCATCTTACAAATTGAAAGTTGTAATTTATTGGGGAAGTCAAATTCAATAAATATATATATCAAACATCAAGTTGAAATGAAGTACAAGGATTAAATCTAATGAGAATACATTCCCATATTTTCTTGCTTTCTTAAACAAGTAAAATAAAAAGCAAAGCATAGTATTTTAGATAATACTCATCATAATATAAAATGAAAGAAAATACTAGAATCTTTCTTATTCTAACAAATAGTCGAGTATTAGGAAAATTCAAATTTTTTATATACAATTGGAATACAATAGTTAATTCCTAAAGGCAAACTTACCTAATAGAAATCAGTCATCATCATTCACCTTATTCTTCTAATAGATAATCTCCCTTTATTCTAACAACATATTCAATTCTATTCACAAGTGCCCTCGAAGGTTTTCTAAAAGAATTTCCAAATGATTCAAATTTCAATTTTCCAAGGAAGCTTAATACCAATATATTGCGTACAACAATATGTATTAATAAAAGGGTGAAGAACTATTTCCAATCAATTCATATGTGGAATCATTTGAAAATGTAATAATCCATTTTTATGCAACAGCTTTGTTCAATAATTTCAACAACCCACTACAGCAAAGTAGCAGGGTTTCTAACATTACAATTTGATCCATATGTTCCACCTTGTGTAACTTTTGAATGATTGATCTTCTTTGCACATTGATATGAGTGAGACTTCTTACTGACTTCATACTCAATGTATCAGCCATCATGTTGGCCTTGCCTGGATGATATAAGATAGAGCAATCATAATCCTTTACAAGTTTCATCAACTAGCATTACCTTAGGTTCAAGTCTTTTTGCTCAAAAATGTACTTCAAGCTCTTGTAATCGATGTAAATCTCACAGATCTCTCTATAAAGATAATGCCACCAAATCCTTAATGCAAGCAACATCGTGGTTATCTCCAAATCATGGGTGGGATAATTGTGCTTGTGTTTCTTAAGTTGTTGTAATATGTAAGCTATAACTTTGTCATGCTGCATCCAGACACATCCCAGGCCTATTGTCAAAGGCACTGTAGTAAACTGTGTAGCTACCACCACTCGTAGGTAATGCCAAAACTGGTGCCAAGGTCAGGCATTCTTTGAGTCACTGGAAACTTGCTTCACACAAATCGGACCATATAAATCTAGTATTTTTTAGAGTCAACTTGGTTAATAGAGCCAAAATTTGGAAGAAATTCTTTACAAAATGACGATAATGCCCAACCAAACCCAAGAAGCTATGAATTTCAATCAATGAGGTAGGTCGAAGCCAATTTTGAACTGCTTCTATTTTCTTGGGATCAACATTGATACCTTCCTTAGAAACCACATCTCCTAGAAAAGTCATATTGAATAACCAAAACTCACATTTTGAAAATTTAGCATACAACTGATATTTTATAAGAGTTTACAAAACCATTCTAAGATGTTGCTCATGTTCTTGGTCATTACAGGGAATACACCAAGATGTCAACAATGAATATGATTACAAATCAATCAAGGAAAGGTCAAAAAACTTTGTTCATCAAATCCATAAAAGTAGTGTGAGCATTAGTCAATCCAAAATACATAACCAAAAATTCATAGTGTCCATATCAAGTGCAACAAAGCAACTTTTGGAGTGTCTTGCTTTTGGATTTGCAACTAACGATAGCTTAAACGCAAATCAATATTGAAAAAGCATTGGACACTTTAAAGTTAATCAAACAAGTGGTCAATTCTCGACAAAGTATATTTATTTTTTACTATGACTTTATTTAACTATTTGTGAATGTCTAACTCAAAGGAACAGATACTAACAACTATGATTCTAAAAGGAGTCATGGTCTAGCAAGTTGTAGTGCAAGGTAAGTAGAAATAAATGAGTGAGTTGCATTTGGATCAAATAACATATATGCTTGAATAGAATCAACTAACAAGGTACCTATAGCCACTACATTGGAAGCCTAGGCATTTTACCTAGTTAAAGCATATACTCTTGTAATAGGTCCATGTTTGCTACCACGACCTCTATTAGATGGACCTCTACCTCCTTCTTTTTCACCAAATTCAAATGATGGTGACTTCACAAATATTGTAGATCAGGGTAAAATATTTCCAAACACATTTGTGGCCCTATTGTCGTAAGGCATTACTATTTGATAAAGATAGTCTCTCACTATATGACCCATTTGACTACATCTAAAGCAAGCTCTGATTTCTCATCTACACATCTCTAAATGAATTTTTCCATGTCCTATATGGTCTTCATGCCTCTAGTCTAATTAGAGTGGGATAACTAGAGCTAGATCCTTTAAGAGTTGGTGACTTATAGAAGTGACCTTCTATCAGTCTCCCACTCTGACTGCTTCAACCTGGGGCTCTTGGTGGAAATTGCATATCAGGCCTTTATGAAGGAAGTTGATAAATGGGAAAAAAGGCATAAAGATAAGGTAGTTTTGGTCCATTTTGTTGATGGTATTTTATATTTTCTTAGCGTCTTTACCTTGATTTTATGTTTTTGTCCTAGATACTGCTCTTGGTTTGTGTTTTTTATGTAGGATGATGAAAAAGTTGGAAAGAAGGAAGAAATTCAAAGAATGAAGTTGAATATAGATCAAGGAAAAGATGGAAGAAGAAGCCAAACAAAAAACAAGCAAGAATCAAGGAAAATATGAAGAAATCATCTAGCATGGTCATGCCATGGAACATAGCCAAGCCATGTTAGGTGCTGCAAAAAAGTTCGAGAAGCAAAATCGAAGAAATTGAAGATCATGCCTGGAGCACAATTGTGCTACCTAACACGGCCTGAACGTGTTAGGTGCTGAAAGAATCTTGGAAAAGAAATCGTGAAGAAACTCAAAGAAGAAACACGTAACATGATCGTGTTGCCCAATCACGGTCAGGCCATGTTACAAGCTGGAAGTTACGAGTTGATAAATCCAAATCTCATGAAGCACATCTAGCCCGTGTTTTGAAGCCCAATCATGGTGAACGCAAAAAAAGGACTAAAAATAGGACCCCTTGGAACCAGTTTTAGTCATGCTATGCTATGTTATGTTTTACAATCCCTCTTTGAGGTTTAGGCTAATTCTCTCCTTTCTTTTGCTTTTAGCTTTTCTTTTATACAGTTCTTTCAGCTTTCTTGTTTCCAGATTTGACAAGTTTGCGATTTAATTTAAAGTTCTTGCTTTTTGTTTTATTTCTCTTCTTCTTTTATTTTCTGCTTTCTTTATCTTGCTTTCTTTTCTTAATCTCTTTCTCTTGTTCTTTATTTTCTTTTACTTCTGCATCTCATTCTTGTTTCTTTATTGCATCTACATCTTTATTTTTATTCTTGCATTTTTGCATCTTGCTTTTTAGTATGATTTACTTTTCATTATTTGTTTTAAATTTTACAATCATGCTTGAGTAGATTCCTACTCTAGGATTGGGAGTAGCCCACCTATGAGTTCTTTGGCAATTGTTTGAGCAAAACCCTTATTATAATTATTTAGCCTAATTGATTTGATTATTATGCCTGCATAAGATAATTTGTCTGATCAA
>JANHAO010017161.1:0-14083 GCA_026873985.1 Saraca asoca
ATCTGGGAGAGGGGTTCGGCCAGTTGAGGGTTTGCCTTCTGAAAAATTTTGAAATTTCCCCTCTTTGGCTGGACCGTTCTTACATATACATTATAAGATAAATATGGTAATTGGCCACTCAACTAGTTTGAGCTTAGATCAATAATTACACCAATGATTAGGTTCATTGATGTATATGGAAGCTGTCCATAGATATAATTATGAGATAAATTAATATGAGAAGCATTGGAAAATGAGCTCCACAACCACATAGAAATTGTATCAGAAATTCCTATGTTGGATATACTTAAATATGGTAGATTCTTTTGTGACTAAATCCATGTGGAAAAGCTTGGACCCATGTTGCCTAAGAGTTGAAAGCAAGGAATCCACTTGGAACTCACTTTTAGAATGAGTTAGTTATTTGTTAACGGTGGATTTTGGTTCTGCCAAAATCCAGCCAACCAAAAGGATTCTTTGAGATTCAAACTATTTTCTGGTTGTTGCAAATGAAGAAAAAGGAGATGCAGAGGATAAGTAGCAAACACATAGAGGATTTTTAACGTGGTTCGACCAAAATTGGGTAGCACCAGTCCTTACATCCACAGTAGCTTTCATTGCTCCTGGAGAAATTTTTATAGTGTTTCAACATATGAATTTAGCCTTTTTCTTACAGAGATCTCCCTCCTCTTATTTATAGAAGCGAGGAGGTTACAATAGTAATTATATAATTTGTACTTCTGTTACATCAAAGTAAATATACAAGACAATTTAGACTACTACAAAATGGCTTCTGCAGACTTTTCGGTAATTTCTAAAGGTTACTTTTTATGGATGGGCCTTACAAACTACTCCTTATAGACTAGCCTCATGAATCTTGGTCGAAGAGGGTCCCTGCTTTAGGTTTACCCTTGGTGAGCTTGTTGTCGGGTGAGGTGTAATGTCCATGAGCTGGGACTCTATCTGGGTCACTATTGGCCTTCGGTCAACGAGGACAAGGTTCACGAGCTCATAGGTGAACTTGCACATAATGATTTGCTAGCTATATGAACCGAGGCTTTTGCCTCATTCTATTGCTTGTGTAGCTGACGATCTAGTGTGCTTAGCTCTTTTCTTACTTGGCCTGATCTACTATTGGGCCTTTACTAACCTATTTCACAAAATTGGAAAATACCTATGACATATGCCAGTAGCAACACCTATGATAGGAATAGTGGAGGAGTCTATTATATACACATAACCTTCTGAGGGGTCAACCAATGCATTCAAAGCTCTGGTGGCTCTTCCTCTTACCATTGTGGCCACATAGGAAATCAACCAGCACAGATGAGTCCTCACAGATGATGCCAAAATGTTGATGGTGGATTTCAGTTCTGCTAAACTTCAGCCAAACAGAAGGATTCTTTGGGACTCAAACTATTTTTCGGTTGTTGCAAATGAAGAAAGAGAAGATGCAGAGGAAGAGTAGTAAACACACAAAGGATTTTTAACATGGTTCAGCCAAAATCGATCAGCATAGGTCTCTATGTCCATGATAGCTTTTATTGTCTTGGAGAAATTTTTACAAAATTTCAGCATATGAATTCAGCCTTTTTCTTATAAAGATCTCTCATCTCTTATTTATAGAGGCTGGGAAGGTTATAATAGTAATTACATAATTTATACTCTTCTTACATTAAAATAAATGTACAAAATAGCCTAGACTACTACAAAATGACTTCTATAGACTATTGGCTGATTTTTAAAGGTTGTTTTCTATGGATAGGCCCTACAAGCTACTTCTTGCAGATTGGCCTTATGAATCTTGGTCAGAGAGGGTCCCTACTTCAGGTATACCCTTAGTGAGCTCGTTGTCGGGTGAGGTGTAATGTCCATGAGCTGGGACTCTGTCTAGGTCACTGTTGGCCTTTGGTCAGTGAGGATGAGCTTTGCGAGCTCGTAGATGAGCTTGCGCATAACAAGTTGCTAACTATGCGAGCCGAGGCTTCCACCTTGTTCGGTTGCTTATGTAGTTGACGATCTAGCGGGCTTAGCTTTTTTCTTACTTGGTCTGATCTGTCATTGGGCATTTGCCAACCCATTTCACAAGACTAGAAAATACCTATAACATTATTCGATGCCCACAAAGTTATTAAATTAGTTAGATTTGCAAGGTGATTCCCCTTGTTGATTGAGAATGCAAGTTCACATAATTTCATGGTCCGATAGCTCAATTGATGGAACATGCGATGGTTAAATTCTTTGCTCGACACTTAATCAATTAGTACCTAAAACTAAGTCAATCAATCAATCATTCACTATCTTTGTTTAAAAAATAATGAGCAATACCCATAATTTATATCATATCAAGGCAATTATAAGCACATATCACATAGTACATAAACAACCAAATTGAATATAGAAGCAAGCAAGTTATTCATATTGGTAAACATCGCAAGTTTATGCAATTTGAACAAATATAGATGAATGAGGCTAAAAGTGGCTAAATTTTACGGAACAATATTTCAATTAAGAGGGGCTACTTCTTTATTCACATTTAAAGGCCTAATTACAGACTCCCAAGTGTGTAAGGGAGGATTATGACCACACACTCAATCCCCTAGACAAATGTTACGATGCCATCTTAGGTCACCAGACACTTTCCTCTAAAGAGCATTCTAAGCTAAAGCCTTAATGACACAAGTAAACATACTTTTTTTGAGTTGATATAAGGACTTTTCTCTTAGCTCAAAAGGGTTTTAATGTGCTATATTATATAGATGCAAAGATAAAAATCCAAAAATTACAATGATGTACTTATCTATTCGTACTAGACAAGTTATCTTGGTCAAAATTATGTAAACACCCTTAAAACGGGGAACAATAGAAAAAATAATCTACACATGCATTTTATCTCAAATTCATACCACATAATCTTCTCTATATGCTTGATTTTTAGTCAAAGTTTTGTTGAATCTGAGCATGTTTGCTTACCGAATTTGGTTAAAATCCTTGAATTGTGACATTCTACCCTACTTGACAATGTTGATGCCCTCATTGACAACTCAATCTGGCATGACTTCAACAAAATCTTCAATTTGCTTCCCCTGATCTCCTCCTTCGATTTCTTTGTTTGTCTCTTTGCACTTTGCTAGTGTTTTTATCTTTAATACTTCAGTCTAACATTGCTCTTTGAAAGTCTTAGATATGCTTTTTTTAGGCTTTCTTCTACTTGTCTCCCTAACTTGTTGTTAATAATGAAAATGCATTGTCTCCATAACTCTTGAGCTAATTATCTTTGTAGTTGAGTAATAACTAGACATTTGGGTGTGCCTACTATCGGCTGGCCTTACATCTAATGTTTCATTCTACTGATGTGAGAAACACAAGTCTTATACATTGTTTAGGTACAAGTATCGACTCTAAGCAATAAAACATAGTCTACTTGCAAGTCCCATTCCTTGCTCATAAGTGTGCTTACATGGTTTCAACATTCCATCATACTTTGCTGTGTGCTCTATTACTTAAACAACATTACTCCTTAAATATGAACTTGTCACATAATTAGTGTCTCTATGACCACTTGAACATCATACCTCGATGTTATCCCTCTACCACCACTGATAGGGTCAAACAAAGAGTAATTCATCACTCTTGTTCTTGCTTACATACACCAGTGCCCTCAAAGTTCATTGTCACAAGTTATTTTTATGACTAAACTCCAACACTCTCAAAGAGATGTGAACTATTGCTACAAGTTAGTCCTCGTGACTAAGTAAATATTTTTGCATGCAAGAACTTCATAATAAGATATAATAAAATATATGTATTATTCAACTACTCCTCAAACATAGACTATTCCCTTTAGCTCCTTGAAAGACTCCTCCTTAAAGGGATTTGCCTCTTTTGCACATCTCTCCTGATACGCCTTGTTTACTACTCCTATGTGAGCTAGTACCCATAGACTAACACAATTCCTTGCACGAATAAAGCCTTGGTAGGGATGAGATCTACCATGCTTTATTGTTATCTCATTGTTCAAATAAATTTTCCTTTTACTAATGGATGTTTAGGATAATCCTGAAACTTGCAAGAGGAATGATACTCTATTGCCTCCTTCCCCACTCTTGGAATTTTCTTGCCTAACTAGTCGCCATTAAGAGCATTCAAGCCCCCTTTGTGGGACTTCATTCAGGGAAAGCTAATGTCATAGTTGGATAGCATTCGACTATGGTCATTGCTTCCATAAGGCTTTCAACTTTTCTCCTTTGGAGTTCCATGGTAGCTTCTCATGATAAAGCTTCTACAAAGTAGAATAGCTTATCCTTTTTAGTTATGTCCTTTATATCTAACATAATGGTTATGAAATTTTTCATGTAGTCCTAAATTGATCTCATCTGTCTTAACTCTTACAATTTTCATTGAGCCGGATAGCCGACATTTTAGGGTTAATGTGGACTTTCAATTCCTATTTGAACTCTTCCCAAGTATTGATGCGACACTTCTCTCCTAAATCACTTGGTACTTAGTCTTCCACTAGACCTTAGCATTGTCTTTGAGGACCATGATAACTTGATTCGACTGAGCTTTCTTAAAAGTAATGCTAGTTGCTTTGAAATATTACTCTATATCGAATACAAAATTCTTGAGCTTTTGTGCATTTCTCTCCCCTGCATATAACCTTGGTTCGGGGATTTCACCTTTCTCCTTTGCTTTGAGTATTAACCTCTTATGAACCATTCCCAATGGCCATCATCAATACATTCTCTAAAGCTATTATGTCACTCATCTTTACACGAAGAGTTACTATAACATCTTTCATCTCATTGGTAAGGTCTTTCATAGCATCCCCCAAATCTTTCTAACAATTCTCAATTATAACAAGCTACTCGCCAAATTACAGAGCATCATTAGTCCCTGCACCTTCGAATTTCATGCTAGCTTCAAGATTCAAGACTCAATGCTTAATAGATTCCTAATTCTTAGCCCTTCAAAAGAGTTTAAGGATTTTTTCACTTTTCAAATTTCTTACAGTCTCGACAACTCCTTTGAGATTCCCAATTGCAACATCAATTGTATCAAAGCATTTTGCTAACATCATTTTCTTCAACATAATGGCATATCAACAAGGTGCAATGAAAAACAAAGAAGTGTGGTTGAGACCACACTCTGATACCAAACTGTTATGATCCAACAGCTCAATTGACGGAACGTGTGGAGCTTAAACTTTGTGCTTAGCACTTAATCAATTAGTACCTGAGAATAAGCTAGCTAATCGGTCATACACCATCTTAGTTTCAACAATAACATGCAGCACCCACAATTTATATCACAACGAGGCAACCATAAATGCATATCACATAACACATAAGTAACGAAATGGCATATAGAGTCAACCAAGTCATTCATATTGATAAACATGATGAGTTCATGCAATTTGAACAAATACGGATGAATGCGGCAAAAAATGACTAAATTTTGTGGGATAATATATCAATTGAAGAGGGGCTACTTCTTTATTCACATTTAAAAGCCTTATGATATACCTCTGAGTGTGTAAAGGTGGCTTATGGCCACATATTTGATACCCTAGACAAATGTTGCGATGCCCACCTTGGGTCACTAGAAACTTCCCCCCTTAAAAGCATTCTAAGTCAAAACCTTAATGATACAAGTAACATATATTTTTCGAGTCAATATAAGGACTTTTCTCCTAGGTTGAAAGGATTTTAATGTGCCACAATATACCGATGTGAAGATAAAAATCCAATGATCATAGTCATATACTAATCTACTTGCATTAGATAAGTTATCTTAATCAAAATTATATAAACATTCTCAAAATAGGAAAAATAGGAAAAATAATCTACACATGCGTTTTCTCTCAAATTCATGCCATATGATCTTCTCTTCATGCTTAATTTTTATGTCAAGTTTTATTTGAATCTAAGAATGTTTGTTTGTCGAATTTGGTGACAGGTTCCGAAGTGTGACACATAGGCTACATAGATTTCCCATTTCTAGTGATGTTGGAGGACTTCCTTCGGGTTGATTGATTAACAAACCAAGGTCGACAAAAGAAGTCAAATTTCCCAATGAAGTTAGGATATTTCCTGCAAGCTGAATGTTTGACATTCAAGTGGAACAAGAGAAGTAAAGTTTCCAATGGTGCCCAAAATTGTTCCACGTAAATTGTTGTCATATAGGTTAAGAAGCTTAAGATGAGGACAACTATATAACCGGTTGGGTATGGAAGAGTTGAGTGAATCTCTAGATAAAACAAGATTTTCAAGGAGCATGAGGTTTTGAATATTTTCGGGGTTTGGACCCTTAAAGTTAATTCCTTTTAATAGAAAAGAAATTAAAAGAGTATTTAATAAATAATTTTTTAATAAACTTTTAGTTATTTGACTAAGTCAATTAGTTATTTTGATAGTTGGTAAATAATTGTTTGAATTCACTTTTTGGTTCTCAAAAAACTAATTACAAAAAGCTAAGGAACCTGACTTTTTTAATTAGCTCTTGATATTTAAAGTGAAAAAAAACATCATTATCCCTAGTCAATTCAATTTTTGACATTATTATCCTTGATATACAGAAAAATTCTTATAAGAAATATATATATAATATATTATTTGATCATTTCTCCTTTTTCTTCTAATATCAATTTATAAGAAATAACAATATGAATAACGACAATAATAAATAATAATAAATTTATTTTTATTTAAAATTATCTATTTTTAATAAAAATTTATAATAAATCACAACTATTTGTTTCTTAAAAAAGTCTAATAAATAATAGATTATAATTATTTATTTTTTGAAAGAAGATCTAATAAGTAAAATAAATTATAATTCTTTACTTTTTAAAGGAAATCTAATAAATGGATATCAGTATATAATTTAATAAACTTCCTTCTAACCATTAGTTCATAGGAGTGAGATCTTGTAAAAGATTGTTATATATTGATATTAACGTTAAGCGAATGCCAACTTCCACCTAACTAGTTGGGTTTGAGAGTATCTATCTACTAAAGTTTTAAAATGATTAAATCAACTTCTTGGCGATAAGAGATCGTCCTTTCTTTTCATGGATTTAAGTTTTTAACTTAAATTTCTTCTTCCTGGTGGGTAGATTTTCATATACATCAAAACTCAAAGTGAGATGAAAATTGGTTTATATACAAGTAACACTGATTAATCAAGAGGAAACTTGATGTGATTCAAGTTCAATTGAAGCAGCGGATGGACCCCTATAACATGAGCTTTAATATCATAAAAGCTACAACACTCTTATTACATATCCTCTAGATCTTATGTTCGTTTTCTCTGACATTTACTTTTTGAATAATTAGAAACATGATCACATAATTAAATTAGTCAGTTTGTGAGCTTCTTTTACACCATATTCTTTGCTTTAATTAGAAATCCAAATGAACTTCACTATGGCCTTGCACTTCCATCAAAATTTTCTTTATTTATAATTTGCAATGCTTATCATTTAAATTTAAAAAAAAAAAAACTTTGATAAATGTTATAGCACTTTAATGTAGCATTGAATGTGTCAGTTAGCCGAATATTGATCCATTGTAAAAGCCTAGCGCTATAAAAGAAAAGCAAGAGAAAATTCAAATGCTTCTTTTACACCACCTTCTTTTCTTGAATATTACTTATCTTCAATCAGAAAATTCAGATGCAACATAAATTACTTTCCATGACTTCAAGTACTTTTATATAAGAATGTATTATCGAATCTTACACATCTACAAATTCTAGCATCACCAATGAAATCTTATTCTGTGCCATATGCTGTCTAACCATGCATCTATAATAATTAAAACTTGACAATGTCATGAATAGCAAAGGATGAATGAAATTTATAAAAATTTTAATCCATTATTTAATTGCAATTTAACTTTAAATTTATGGGTAAAGTTCAGACTTAATTCATAAGTTTGTTATTGTAAAAAATAAAAAGAATCTATTATTTGACAAACAAAAAAATTTTGTATTTTAATTACAGCCTTAGGACATTTTTGCACAAGTATATACTGCTACAGCAAAAGTTATCAACTGGGGGATTAAAAATGAGTTAAAATAGATATTATAACTATATTTTTCTTTGTTCAGAAGACATCATCTTTATCTTTATGTTTTTTACTCTTCTTATGCATACGGGGACTATACATGACTCATCCAATTTCTTAGCCGCAACTTTCCATTCAATGTTTGAACATTGCCTTATAATTCACTAGCACAAGTTCAGCAAAAGAAAAACTTTTAAACTTTGACTTTTTTTTTTGTAGTTTCATAACTATTATCTTGTTTGGATACCACAGAAAAAATAAATAAATTTGAGAAAATTAAGCTGTAAGAATGAATTATATTTGGGAATAGAAATTTAAAATTACTTTGGGGCACTGTTGTGAGATTCGGTGCGGTCCAATCAATTAAACCGGTATCCAGAGTTTTAAACAGATCGGATTGATCCTGAAATCCAAAGTAATAGACCAACCCGTGGATGACCCGGTTCGGATTCTATAAAATTTGAAAGCATAGAATCTATGCTCGGAGTTATCGGGCCCAACCACAACGCCCTGTACTCGTTTATTGTACAAATTGCAAACAATATATTTATTACATATTTTGATTTTTTTCTTACAAAATAAAATTAAGTTATTTTAGTGTAATTTTAAAAAGTTTTTATGTTAAATCAAATAATTTTTAATTCATAAATATTTTTATATAATTAACTTAATTAAAAAATATATTGATTTGACTTAAATTATATTATACGTATTTTAAAATATTTGATAATAAGAGTATTTTTTACTATTGTAATATAGAAGTTTTAAGCAATTAAATTTATGAATTTTTTAAAAATTACTCAAATTATTTATCATTAACTTATTTTGGTTTAAAAATAGTTGTATTAATTATGTGGTATGTTAAATTTTTCACATAATAGCACCATAAAGATTTAAACAAATAAATTTAGGACTTCCTATAAATTGCTTGATCTTCATCATTTTTAATTAAAAATTTTATTATATAATTAATTTAATTGATCTCACCTATTTCAAAATATGTATTTATTTGATGTAATTAGATTATATATGTTATTATAATTAATAGTGGTGAAACTATGTTTATTTTTACAAAATTGTGATATAGAGGTTTTAGCACTTTCTACGAATTCTTGAATTTCACGTCATTAATTCACTCTTAATAACTTAAAAACATTATATATAATATGATATGTTAAACTTTATATATATATATATATGAAAATATTTCAATTGATTCAACTAGTTGAACCAGTTCACCCTTTATTCAATCATTTTATTACTTGATGGTCGAACTAAAAATAATTGAATAAAGTGACAGCACAATAATAAAATCAACGAAAAATATGATATATGAATTTAAAACAGTAATTGAAATTATAAGTACAGTGGATGAAAAACTTACAGAAATTTCTTGATATTTTGAATTTCATGCAAGATTTTGATAATTGAAAATAAAATTATAAATATTGAAAAGGAGAGAGAGAGAAAGGGATACAAGAGGCATATTGGAGGGTTAGTATTACAAATTTTGGAAATGGTAAGTCAAGCCATATCTTAAATTCTTGAGAATGCTTCCTTAAATAGAGTCTTGAAAACTTTCGAACTTCAAACATTCTTGATTCTACTTATGAGATCAAACCTTAAATATTATTGAATTTGCTTTTGAACATCAAAATTTATTGATTCTGCTTGATATGTAGACTTGTTTTCAAAATTGAAATCCATTTTTGATAAGATAGGGCCTGCTTGACAGAGAATCTTAAAAAGTTGACAGATGCTTTAATAATGAATTCTACCTTTTGGATTTGAAATGAGTATTGAATTGAATTTTGGACAGGTTTTGATCTAAAAGAATCTTGAGCAATGTATCTTGTCTATATATCTTTCTCTGGATCATTGGTGTTTTGAAAACCTTCGTAGTACCATTTTTTATATTCTTCATATTCTTTATGGACAATTCAATAGAGGTTTTGCATAATTTATAATTAAAAGGTATTTAAGGAATATAATATTCATCTGTCACAATTTTTTGATAAAGGTCTGCTCCTAAAAGTCTAGTGCCAGATAGAGTTGATCCTTGAAATTGATTCTATGCAATTTTCTTGGCTCTAGCAGATAAAAGCTTATCTTCGATAGTCTTTAAACAATGGTAAGGAATTTCATTTTCTAATAAATCAGGTTTGTGATGTTCATAAGAAGAAACTCTTATATGATGTTGAGAAGGAATAAGTTCTCCCAAAAAAGTCTACTATTATATGTGTCTTCTGGATTAGTGGGATGGACTGGCAAAGGCCCAATAATAGACTAAGCTAGAGTGAGAAAGGAGCCAAGCTTGTTAAACCACTATCCACGCGGACAAAGAACAAGATAGAAGTCTCAGCTAGCTAAGGGACAAGACCCGACTCACATAGCCATTAGCTTGTTATAGGTGAACTCGCATTGCAAAGGCGAGCTTAGAAGATCGTCCTTGCTGATC
This sequence comes from Saraca asoca, assembly GCA_026873985.1. Lineage (NCBI taxonomy): Eukaryota > Viridiplantae > Streptophyta > Magnoliopsida > Fabales > Fabaceae > Saraca > Saraca asoca. The sequence goes on from JANHAO010017161.1 coordinate 10,507, forward strand.
GAAAGCCAACAATGACAAAGTCCCATCTCGTGAATATCGCACCTTGCTCAGCTGAATAACAAAGTAGCTATCTCTTAGACTTGGTGCATGGGACTAGCTAACAAGAAGCACACCACCAGCCCACTCATAGAAAGCAAACATAAAAAATCAGCCGACTATCTACAAAAGACATTTTGTAGTAGTTTGGCTATCTTATAGATTTATTTTGATGAAATAGAAATACAAATTGTGTAATTACATTTGTAACCTCCCCATCCTCTATAAATAAGAGAAGGAAGAACACTGTAAGCTAAAGCTGAAATAAATATATCGAGACTCTGTAAAACTCTTCTTAGATAAATAAAATACTACAGTGGACGTAGGGGCCAATATTGTCCGACTTTGACTGAACCAAGTTAAAAAACATTGTGTTCTCACTGTTTTTCCTCTATTCTCCTCCTTCATTCTCAATCTTTATTAATCGGAAATAGTTTGAGTCCATAAGAATCCTTCCCGCTGACTGGTCACCATTAACATCTACTCTAGAGGAATACTTGGAATAAATAATTGAACATATCGTGTTTCAGCAATCTTATCAGAGAAAGCACTTGAAACACAAAATTTTATTTTTCTTCCAAAAGTATTAGCTTGTTAAGGATTTGAAAAAATTAATTGACTAAGATGCCTGTAATCAAGAAGGGTTTATGGAGTAATGGTGAATATTTTGTCTTGATTACTAATATGGATATTTTTGAAGGTATCAAGGTCCATATTAACACAAGGCATGTTGAAAAGAAAATTACAAGGGCATGATTGGTGTGGAAAAGGGATTGCTTACAATTCAAATGAATTTTTGAACAAGGTATTAAATCCTTTTCCCAAAGGTATTCATTATCCCAAGTAATCAACATACCAAGGAACGGGTTCTCAACTATTGAAGACAAAAAGTTGAACACAAATTTTTTATTTTCTTGAGTTGATTTTTAAGCTTTTGAATAAATTTTTTCTCTTAATTCTTGAGGAAAAGATTTGGGGAAAATTGAATAAGACATAGAAGATAAAATTATTGATGATGATAATTCTTTTTAACTTATCGAGATTCTTGCAAAAATTCTCTAGTAAGAAAATCTAGAAGAGATTTTTTAGTCACATTTAATGAATTCTATATCAAAATCAAAGCAAGATAAAATAGCCTTCCATCTAGCAAATATTTGCTTTGAAATTAAATGTTTAATATCTTTTTGTAAAACATCTTTTGCAGCTTTACAATCTACTCGTAACAAAAATCTTTTATTTATCAAATCATCTTGAAATTTTGTGATACACAGTACTATAGATAAAAAAAAATTTTGATAGTAGAATATTTTTGTTGATATTCAATCCAACATCCTGAATAATATCTTACTACTTGTTACTACTTGTTCTAATTTTAACTCTTCTAATTTTTGTTTGAGAATTCCTTCATATCCTATATTTGAGGCATCTATTTCTATGATCATGAAAGCTCGAGGATTCGGTATTCCTAAACAGGGTAGATTGTAAACTATTGATTTTAATCTTTTGATTATTTCTGTCATTTCTTGATTCCAAGTAGGAGGATCTTTCTTGAGTCTTTTGAAGAGCGATTTTGTAATATGACTGTAATTAGGAATAAAACCAGAAACATAGTTTAAACATCCTAAAAATCTTTAAAGTTATTTTTTATCTTTAATTTCATTTGAAAATTTATTAGCAAATTCTATTGATCTACTAATTGGAGTTATTGTTCCTTGACGTATACAATGTCCTAAAAATCTAATTTTTGTTTGAATTTAAGATACAACGAAAACATTTATTTTGATAATTTTGAAAAATATTTGTAAATGTTTAAAATGTTGTTCAATTGAGTTTGAAAAGATTAAAACATCATCAATATAAACTATTGAAAAATAAGAATATGCATTTAGGATATCATTCATCATATTTTAAAATTCAGATAGAGCATTTTTTAGTCCAAAAGTAATTACATTTCATTCATAATGTCCAAAAGGTGTTGTAAAAGTGGTCTTATATCTATCTTCTTCTCTAATTTGAACTTGCCAAAATCCTGATTTCATATCAAATTTTGAAAATATTGCTGCACTATGTAATCTTCCTAATAAATCATTTTTATTTGGAATGAAATATCTTATCCATTGAAGAACTTTATTAAGATGTTTATAATTTAGTACTAATCTTAGGGTTCCTCTTTTTATTTCAGCTTAATTTTGAACATAAAAGGTGGAACAACTTCAAGAGGATTTGCTTGGCCTCTTGAATTTCTTTTTTATAATAATTTAATAACTCTTCCTTCATTTGAATCGGTCTTGCTTTTGTAAGAATATTTCTTTTATCAAATTTTTTTCTATATGGCAGAGAAATCATATGTTGTTTTCTATCCCAAAAAGCATTTAGAATTTCTGCACATATTTCTTTTTCAAAAAGATTTTCTAATTCTTCAATTTATTGTCAAATTTGAGGATTTTTTTTAATTTTTTTTCTCTATGCTCATATAATAAACTTCATTTTGAAGATCATAAGTAAATTTTTTTTTTTTTCGCCTAAGCATGTTTATTGAATATATATATATATATATATTTAATAACATTATTGTCTTTTGATATAGGAGGTATGGAAAATTTAAAGCATATGTTTTTGAATTTTAAGGGATAAATTCCTTTAGTAGTTACTTAAAAGGATAAATTTGAGTTAAAAAAGGGATTTCTAATATTATTGATTCATTCATATTTTTTATTAAAATAAATGTATTTTTTAAACAAATTCCTTGATTAGAAATATGAGCATTTTCTAATGTATAATTGATTTACATATTAACACTACTAGCATTCCTTAATGATTCTTTTATTTTTTCATAATATTTTGTGGATATTAATCTTTCTTGAATGTAATTTAAATAAGCTCTAGAGTCTACTAAAGCATAAAAATTTTGATGAAATTCATTATTAATTATTAAAGTGATTTCACAAATCTATTTATGAAATTTAATTCTTTGAATAGCATTTATATATGGATCTTCTTCCTTTTGATCATTTTTAGAATTTTATAATTCATTATTTTGATTACTTGATTGGTCTTAATCATTTGATTTTTAATTTTTTTATGTAATATTTATTTTTACATTTATACGATTACCGAAAATTTGAATTTGAAAGGTATGTATTTTAAAACTTAAGAGATAAAGTCAAACTGTAATACATAAACTTATACAAATAAGTTTGAATTTAAGATTATTTTTGAGCTTTTAAAAAGTTTGAATCTAAATTAATTTTTTCAAAAATAAAGTAGAATAAATAATTATATACAAATTTAAATAGATAATATTAGTTAATAGTCATTAACTTTAACTTTAATAAATAAGTAGTATTAAAATAAGAATATATTCAATTAAAAGTAATTTAGAAGAGAAAAAATTCAACTAAAGAGTAACACTTAACTATTATAAAATGAAATTACATGCAAGGAAAAAGTAGAATATAAAAACACTAAAGAGAAATAACATATAGAGAAGAAAGATATTTCTTATTCAATTGCTTCATAGAAGCCTCTATTTATAGGCATA
>JANHAO010017162.1:0-14080 GCA_026873985.1 Saraca asoca
TTTGCTGTTTTTCTTCTTCTCTTTCCTTCTTTCCTACTAGCTCACATTCTCAACTTGCAGTTTGGGATAACATTAAACTTATACCTGTTGACCAGATTTCACCGTCAACAAGATATAAGATAATTATTTTAATTTCTTTTTTTTATTATTTAATACATGTTGGTTTAATCATATAAATGTTTAATTTTTTATACAAGTTATATTTAGTGTCCATACAAACATTGGATAGTATTACATAAGATTTTGGATATCTAAATTATTATTAACAATAGGATATGAAGTAGATGGATAAAAGGACTTAATTAAAGGAAATTAAATTTGCCAAGGACTAAATAAAAATAAAAATAAATAAAATTCAATTAAAAGAACTTGGATCCATGAATAACTAAATATTTTAGTCCAATTATTTTATCTTCTGAGTTATTCACTTCATTGGTCATAATTTTTTTTAAAAAATATTTTATCATGCCACTGTCACCTTTGTAATTTTATTTTTTTTAGAAAATTTTAATAATTACTAGGTACCGGTCCCTTGAGATAAGAAGCCATAACTTACATGAAAGTCTCTTTCCAATTATTGATTGCATTAATTAATGCCTTTGTCAAATTAGGCCCGCCTCATTCATTTTCCATTGTCCTATGTCACATTTAAGACAAAAGAATTGGGAGTTCTTGACATGATTGTCTTTTACCCATACTATTTATTTATTTAAGTTTTCTTTATAGATATATATATATATATATATATGCTGACGTAAATGTGCCCAATCTAATCTAAAACATGATTGCAAATATAATCCCGAGGCTTTGTTCCCGAGTTTGAAAGGAAGAAAGAATATAAAAAATTAGATATCAAATTTCCATTCTTTTATTTGAAAAAATTTTAGAAATAGAAATCACTAAAAATAAGAACAATGATTTTCTTTGAACTATAGATCAAGATGATACTGAAATGAAGGAATATAACAAATAAAGCATTGTAAGACTTTGTTCTCCATTGACTCTAAAAAAACCATGGAAGGGGGGAGAAAAGTTGAATAATACCATACCAATATTTTTAATAAAATTGGTACAAGCTGTTATTAAAGTTGCTTAAACTAAGATATGGATTCCTCTGTCAAAGTCACAGAGAATCTGAACAGTACTTCAATCTCTATGGATATACCTAGTTACTTCAATGACTTCAGAAAGGCTCCTAATTACATTTTCATCTGAAATCCAAACCTTTGCCTTCTTTTTAACTAAAAACTATAACCTTCTTCTTGTATGTATCATATTTCTTTCTTCTGTTAACTTCCACAAACTCAAGTAGTGAAGAGGAAATTCTTCCAAATTGTTTCTTCTTCAGGTTATATGTACTTGCCGGAGTCTTCTCGTTGCTAAAAGAGATCAATGGAAGGACTGTGTTATGTATCAAACTAAAGATGCTGCTAAAAGAGATCAATGCTCTTTTAACTCTATGTCTTCTGTATGTGTTGCTGACTCTATATGACTGCTGAAATTCCACTATCTATTGGAAATGAAAACGGGCTGTCCGGAAGATTGAGTCCTTGGCTGCTGCATAAAATTTACCACAAAGAGATTGCATCTATCAGGACATATTATGAAGTCACAATGAATGCATAAAACTGCTCAAGAAATGGAGTATATTGAAAAAATAATGGGTTGTTGCTATGGACATGTGAAGAAAAGTTAGTTTAATTCTTACCCATCATCATCATTGCAACTGGTGTCTGTATACCTGGGGTTGTCATTCAGATCATAAGTGAAAGATTCTGCAGGTTGGAAATTGAAAGGATCTGCATGAAAAATAATCTTAATCAGTTTAGACATCTAAGGAACAACAAAGGAGGACAGCTAGAGATAAAAGTATTGAAATTAGTTATGCAAATAGGCTAATACATATTACAGACCTTCTGAACAGTTGAACCCATCCAATGAGAAGCGAAAAGGGGGTGAAGCGGCCACAGGTTTCTGGGCCAACCGCAGCTTTGCAAGACGTCTCCTCTCAAATTCAAAGGCCTGTTCTGCTTCATCCATGAGCTGTCTCCTCATTGATCTTGCATTTCCACATCCTCTTGGAACTACCAAAAGATGTTCATTAGACTGTATAGCTTGAAATATTTCTTAGAGTGGGAGGAGTAATGTAATTACATATACAAGCTATATGTTGTCATAAATTGCTAGAGAAGATCACACTCACTTGGGGTAAGGTCAGATTCCGTGTCTACATAATGTGGAGAATAACCAAATGGAGGCTCATTTCTATCTGAGTACTTCCTGATATGCAGATGTCATAAAAAAAAGGCGTTACTGAATAACAGAATGTCAAAGTATCAATTCAGAGAGTTCACAATTTGTGGGATGATTTGGGAAGCATGAAACTGGTTTCTTAGAACCAGCATCCCATCAAGAAAGGAAGAGTCCTTGTCAATATTTATCAGCCAATGACTTGGATGTCCAGGCTTTCACAATTTTGATACACTACAAAGATAAAATCTCAAGATTTAATCTAAATCTGAAGTAACAAGCTTTAATTAGCAAGATCCATTTAAAATATTGTAACCATGATAGGATATTAGAAAAAAAAAAAAAAACGTGCAAGGAAAAAGAGAACAACAATGAAGGAGTATACCTGTCAATGAGCTTTGATTTTTCCCTGTAAGGTTTCACAAGCACACGAGAACCACGAACATAATGAGGAGTTCCCTTTTCCAAAATCATTTTGACAGTCTCCGGATCAACAAATGTTACAAACCCAAACATCCGTCTCTGTTGGCAGGGAATCCTAACATCTTCAACACAACCAAAGGTGCTACAAGAGAAAAACATGACCAAAAAATTTAAGAAAAAAACACCATTAACCGCAAGCGTGAAATTTCACAGCCACTTCGAAATATAAATTTACTTGAAGTAGTTTGAGACATCCTCTTCTGTAAAAGTGCTGTCAGCTGGAAATGTTAAATATATCTGCCTTGATGCACTGATATTTTGACCAGGATCACCTTTCTCCATGAATTTTGGTGCGTCTTCTACCAGAACCACAGCATGCTGACCATGAGGCCTGTAAATCAACAAGAATTAGTAAGTGATATTGAACAATGAAACATCAAAATGTTAATTGCATAAGGATACATAAGGAAGATCCATGAACTTCACCTGTCAATTAGCCGAATACTATTTTTCAATCGGGCAAGAAGCTTCGTCAAACTATAGCCAGATTTACCATGTCGCTGGCTCTCAGTGAGGTAACCTTCAGCCTGAAGCACCTTTTTATACTTATCATAGTATGCCATTGGTAGAGAAGCAATTGAGATAGGATTTCCTCTTCTTGGCTTCAGGAGCTCAATGATTTCAGACTCTAACTGTGCCAGTGAGCCCGGAGAAATTACTTGGTCATCACCACTACCATCATTTCCATACATTTGGGAGAAATTCTCAGGGATAACTTGTCCATGATAGTATCTGCAGTTGCTTCCATGCTTACAAAATCCCTTGTTGAAATAGTGACATATCTTAACCGGAAATTCTGACTGGCCTGAAAACCTTCTACCTGGTTTTCCACTCAAATTGCCTGTAGACATGTCCATGCTATAGAATTCATTGGCAATCCCTCCATTCCCTGCATTTAGATGGTCCATATGATTCTCTAAGCTAAACAACTGAGTCTGCTTCTGAAGTTGAGGGATTGAATCCAAGTAAGCCTGCTCCATGAACTCCGAATTGGTATTGCCAGCAGAATGCGGTTCCCAAAAGGGAGAGGGAACCTGGAAGGTTGCAGGATAAGTATTTCCTGATGGGATTCCTGACAAATGACCAAAATCTTGTTGAGGGTTCAAAGGAGGTGAAGTTGAGTGTATGGCGGGTTTGACCGCATATCTTTGAATCTCAGTTTTGGCCCTTAAGGCCACTTCACGGATCATATGGTCCGGGCATGAAGCCAATTGAACTATTTCCTGCTCACCATGGTCTTGCAAAAGGAGATAGCCAATTATCTTTGTGGCAAGTTCTGGCTCAAATTTCTGGATTTTGTTTAAAACAATTCTTGTGTAATCTAAATCCATGACTTGACTATTTACTGCAAATATAATCAACAAGGTTTACAAAAATGAGTATTGATGCTCAGAAAACAAGCAGTATGAAACTGCACTCAGAAACTTTGCAGATGAGAAGAAAAAAATAAAAAAGAATAACTTTCTTATAAAAAAAATCCAAAATAATTAGAACATAAGAGAAAGAGAAGAACTTGTGACTTCAAATCAGAAGAAAAATTGCAGATCTAATATGTTATGACAGTTGACACAAAATTGTAGAGTTTAGGAAGTGACTCAACTTACCCAGGAATTTGAAATCCAAGTAATCCTATCAAAAGACTTAAAGAAAAAGTCCATGAATTTAGTCATAAATATTCTACCAGCATATAAGGAGGGAAAAGTTTTCAAAAAAAAAAAAAAAAAAAAAAAAGAGGAAGAAGAAGAAGAAGAAAAAGAAACTGTTGTACGGGAGTAAATTTTTCTTAGTAGTTTCCTATTCAAATCAAAATTCAAAAAAGAAAATCTTTTAAAAGCATTAAAGCAAATGATAGCGTTTGAAAAGCTGGAAGGTTGACGCAGAAGAAATGGACATTACTCCTTTATTTGGAAATAAATAGAAAAACATTCTCATCATTAAAATCACAAATAGAATTATGCCAAAAATAAAAAATGGACAGTCCAAGCAAATCACAGGCAACCAAAAGAATAAAATAACCATAATTAACCAAAAAAAAAAAATCAGTTCATGATATTTGTGAAAAAAACCAGACTTTTCTCTTCCTTTCAAACTGAGGGGAAAACCAAAACTAACGTTTGCAAACTGAGAACTTACACTAAAATTTCTAAATTTATTCCTTTATTTCTCAAAGCAGTGGTAATCAAATACCTAAAAGAGAAGAGAGGTTATATGTTCATAGAAATCAGTAACTCTATTGAAAGATTGAAACTTTCAGGAAATCTTGTAATCTACACACATACCCATCAAAAAGCAGGAGGAGATACAGAGACAGTGCTTCAAGCAAAAATCTTCGAAACTTTCTCAAATGACATTCTAATTCAGATATACTTTGAAAATTTTGCTCTCCCTCTCTCTATTCTTGGAGTAAAATGGTGGAAAGAAGATCTCACAGAGTGCTTCACTGTGGGGACTCTCCGCTCTGTGTCTATTAATTTAGTTTCCTTAAACCTTTTTGAGGATCACAAACATCTGTTAAATAATCACATATTTGAGGCAAAATATTTTGCTTAATTCTCGAAGACCATAACTGCTTGGAACTGGCTGAGTTACTAAAACACCCTCTAGATTTAGTAATTTAAGTGATATTTAATAATTAAAATAATAATTATCCGGAAAATCCAATGTGCTAAATTAGTAAAAAAATATGAACTTGAGAATGCACAAGTCGGCCATGTGTGTGAGTGCAATCTGTTCGGTCAGTCAGTGGATTTTCTTCTGTCAGTATTTGGATTAGATGGAAAAGTAAAATAAATGAAAAGATGTCCCTTCTTCAATCTCCACCGTTGGATTATCCTTCAGAGATTCAGAAACTTAGATCTCACGGTGTGGGGACCATGAAAAATAGACACCTTGAAAGCAGGTTGTATTTGGTTTTGGAACATTTTACTTTGTTTGTATAGTATAAGGAAACACAACCACACGTAGGATTATAAGTGGGCTCCACTTTTCTTTGTTTCGTGAAATAATTATATTCATAAATTTTTTATTTAATATTCCTCACATTCTTGTATTTATACCTCAATTAAATTTAAATTATACTATATGAGCAAGATGATATAAACTATTTAATTTCATAAATAATACTTTATTTCTTTGTTTTACTTTGTGTAGCCTGATGTAGTTGTGGAAGGGCCATCACATCTAAAAAAAAATTATATTATTAATAATGGTATTACTTACTTGAGAGACAAATTTTTATCAATATTATATTTTTTGTAATGGGATGGAAATAATTCTAAGTTATAATTTTGAAATGGATATTTATAATCAAAAGAGATATACAAATAAGGGAAAGTTTACTTTCACTTTCCTCGAATTCATTTCTAATATGCTTGTTATATAAAAATGTGATCAATATTTGCATGTTTTATTATTATGTAAAAAGGAAAGTATTAAGTGAATTTAAAAAAAAAATACGTAAATATCAATGCTCAATAAGGATAGATAATTGCATATGAAATTGAAAATGATTTTAATAAAATATTTTACTAGTTAAGTATAGTCTTAAAATTCATCTAATCAATAGTTTGCTATATACCATTTTCAAATTTACTTGGAGAGTATCTTTCAAATAATTTCCTTTGTTTAATGTTTGATATTTGATGCGTTTGAAATGATATAAAATATAATTAAAAAGATGCATCTCTATAGTCTGATTTGATCTTGAGATATTCACATTATCCAAATTATAGAAGAATACTTCTATTTTTGTTTACTTTGAAATTTATGATCCCACGTAATTAATTAAAATTTGAAATTTTCATAATTTCAATTTTTTTTAATGATTCAATCTTCAAATAGAAAAAGTTGGCTTCCTCTTTTTCTAATTTCTCACTTGATAGTAGTGATTTTTTTTTTGTCCTAGTTAATATAAAGGATGCTGGAAAAAAGGAAGATAAAAAAAATAAAAAAAATGATTTAGTAATTGGTTAGGAAAAGAAAAAGAAAAGGGTAGTTTTGGTAATTCGATTTAAGAAGAAGTGACCGGATCAACCGGCAGCAGGGTGGAAGACTGTAAGCATGGTTTTCTGGAAGTAGGAAGCGAAATCCGCGGAAGAGAGATTGGCGGCAAAAATTAGAATTAGAAAATGATTTAAGATTTGATTTGAAATCCATTCAAATACTTACTGTGGAATCGGTCACTCTGTTATAATAATTCAACCACTAAAATTAATTAAAAATTTCAGTAACTGTAAAAAGATTTTAATTTTTTTAGTGTCAAAATTTTCTACTCTCGATTAATAAAAATATGCATGTAATTGAAAGAAAAAGGTAACAAGAACAAATAAGAATTTTCATCAATATTAAACCAACATTTAAAAATTAGATTGAATAATGAATTAAATCGAATAACATCATAAATATATAAATTTATTAAAAAATTAAATAATAACTAACTTAGATTATAAATATGAACTTATATTTTATATAAAAAAATTAAAAGAAATGAAATAAATTAATAAATTTTTAATTAATTAAGTGTTAAATTTTTTTATTAATTTTTATTACATATAAATTTATTAGACGAATCTAACTAAAAAGAAGAAGTCTAAAAAAGAAAAGAAAATATTGATCAATTTTTGAAAATTGGATTGATTGTCCAATTTTTCTTGATTTTTGTTAATTCATACTAGTTTGGATCAATTTCATTCAGTTTAACCGTTAAAACAATTATTTAGATCAACTCAAACGGACTAGTAAAGTGGTCTATGATCAAATTGATTAAATTGTTTGATCTGGTCCAATTTTAAAACACTACATTAAACATCAAGAGTTTGACAATTTATTAATGATGTGACAATATATGAATAAATGGTAGTGTAAAACTAATTTTATATTGATAGTGGATTATATTTAAATATTTTTTATCAACATAATATTATATAAAAAAATAATATAAAACTCATTTATACTACAAATATGGATTATCTTCTTTTTCTTTTGAAAAAAGAGCATGTAAATTTAGGAAAGAGGTAGATATAAAAATCTTTTATATTGAAATAGTCAATTCCTATAAAAAAAATTGTGGGTCTCAAAATAAAAAATTGTGTCTTTATTTTTTAAAAAATAAAGGAAATTGACAAGAAAGAAAAAAAAATGATCCACATCCTTTATACTAGTTTGAGTTTAAATTTAATCGAGTGTCAAAGTACAACTTTTGACACTATTAATAAATTAGAAGATGACACATCATTAAAACAAATAAGAGTATTAAAGAATTTTTATTAATAATGAAAAAGTTTTAATAATTTTTTATTTACATTACAATGCATGAGTAGATAATAGTATAACCATCAATAAATACGAAGATGTCACATTATTAAATAATTAAGAGTAACTAGTGATTTTTACTAATTATAAGAGAGTTTTAATCTTTTTTTAATGACTTAATAACACTTAGGTGGATGTTAACATAAAATAGTTTATATTGATAGTAGATCAAAATTAAATTCATAATGTGATCCAATTTCTTTTCACGCTATTAATGGATAAAAAGATGACATGTTATTAAAAAAGATTAATTATAAATTTTTATTAATAATACATTTTTTCAATAATTTTTAAGAATATTAATATACACAATTAAATGACAGTGTAAAATTAATTGGTATAAAACTAATTTAGATTCACTGTAAATTAAAATTAAACCCATTATTTTTTCCTTCAAGTCAGAACAAATATTTACATCAAAATTACAAAGAAAAAGAAAACATTAAAGTATCAAGTGTATTACGTTGATATTTGTATTTTTTGATCTAAACGAATATTTATCCATTTGAACTTATAGCTCATAATTACGAGGAAATAAACAAATATTTTGAGCCAAGTGAACTAAAAAATTTTGAGTTTAAATTTGAGACACTGCTAAATTAATATTTTTACACTATTGGCACAAATAAATGTTACATTATTAAAAAATATTAGAGTGATTAAGCATTTTACCAACATTAAAATTTTTTAAATATATAAGAACATAATAATTTTGATAGCATAAAACTCTTTTATATTTCTCTGCATTAAAACTAAATTCTACGTAAAATGTGAACCTACACATAATAACTATTTTGTTTCCCAAACATAGAAAATGACGTGCGAAACTTCTCATATGATGATAAAAAACGAAGGGGTTGTGCCTGGACAACTACTCAGAAAAAATTCATATCAAGCATGAATTCTTATAAATTTTGTGAAGTTTCTTTTTGTATTTTTTAATTAAAAGTTGTAATATTTTTATATAGAAATAAAAAAGTTTTTGATGTAAATTTAAATGATGAATTTGCAACTTTTCATACACTTATTATACATAAAATTCATACACACTTACATTTTTTATTAAAAAAATTACAAAATCAGACATAAAACAATTATAACTCTTATAATTCTTATAATTTTTGCGTAAATTTTTCATAAAAACTCGAGGACCTCCCCTAACTAAAATATGAAAGTACGCACACAACACATTCAAGTGACAGAATTTGAGTAACACTATGGTTTTTATAAAGTATAAAATACATTGTACCCATTAAACTGTGTTTTAAAATTAAATTATCTTTCTCAACTTTAGGACTCAATACTCAACCACTTGAAGTTTTAACTTGGCTTATAATATTAACTAAACTATTGGTCACAATAAAATCCTCAAAATTTTGATTACATATTTCTTATATTTGTCTTTTCGTTTAAGTTATCTACTTTCACTATTAATACAACTTCTAATTAAAATTGTTTATTTCATGCTTTGGTAGAAAATTGAGGAAAATCTCGGTAAGTAACTTTCATCTTCAAAATGATGATATCCTTCTCCTATAAAGGTAAATTTATTTCAGCTTACCTTTTAATTTTGCTGGTGTTAATTATATTTTGTTTTATATGATAATTGAGAGTTACATTATATGTCATTTAACAGAGTTTTCATATTTTTCTTATTTGTATTTTTCTTAATATTCTACACGTTTCTTTTTTTTTTCTTTTTGTTTTATTTGATATGAAGAAGATTAGGTTATAAGTTCTAATTTATTCAATTGCAAACGATATTGAAACATAAGCAAAATCAAGAAAATAACTTGAATAAAGTTAATTCCTATTAAAACTAACACTAAAAATGATTTTTTTTTTCATTTTAATTGAAACTTTAAAGAGGTTAGATGTCAAATTTTGAAGTTTAGGAGATTAATTTACATTAAAACATAATTAAAGAGAGTATAATGTATTTGATCTTTTTTAAATTGTGTCATGTTGGTTTCAAGCATTGTATTTAAATTTTGGAGGGAACGTAAGAGAATTTTTAACACCAAAAATTATGAAAAGTGATTGGTTTAGTAGTATCAATTTTGTTTTTATTTCATTTTAGAGGCTGAGTTTGATTAAGGGCATCAATATGTAATAAATGAAGGAATGAAAAGTCTTCAAAACTGTTTATGTTTTAACGAAATTGTATTGATGAGTTCGTCTTTTGAACGACATACATAAACAATCAAGTCAAATACTTAAATATTACACAGAAAAAAAATATTTCTATGATAATGAGATTGCATCTAATTTATTTTATTTTGGGGAATTGAGAAGATATTTTTGTGTGTAAACCTTAAAAAAGATGCATTATATGTAGGAGAATTTATTTTATATACGAAGAAAATAACAAACCAATAATAACAATTTATACCTTTGGTTGATGGATGATTTTTGTGGTGAATATGCAATTGGAAAGGATAACGAAATCAGAAGGAATAATATAAGCCAAAAGGGAGTTGTGAGGAAGATAAGTGACATGTATGCAGGCTACATCATGTCCAGCAGTGCACAACTCAATTGTTTCTCACACAACACATGGCCATCCATTTGGCTAAAGATATATATCCAACCTCCTTCATTGGAATCTTGAAAAAGTGGTCCTCAAAATATTTGTTGATTGTGATGTATAATATCTTTCAATTTGATTTAATTTTTAAATCATATTTTACTTTTATTTATTACTTCATTCACTTTCCTCTCACAGATTTAATTAATTTGTTGTGATAACTCATTTTTTTCTAAACTAATTAATGCATTTCCCTGTCTCCTCTTCGGCCAACAGCGGCATTGTATATATAAATAAAAGATATATGGATTATGATTGGGTAAGTATTAAAAAAAAATACATATTGATATCTATTTTTGTTGTAAAAATAAGTCAGAGTAATAAATTAAAAGAATCAGAATAATATGAAAGAGATTTTTTCTTTTGTTCATAATGATATAGAATTTTTATTACAATTATTTATATATAAAGGTCTAAAACCTAAGAGAGAATTCGAGATAAACTCAACTAGTTTATAGATAAATCAAAAACATATGATAGATATCCACATAAATATAATTAATATTTATACACTCACCCTTGGATGTCCATTTTATAAAGAATATATCTCATTAAAACTTTTACTAAGAAAACATGTTTTCATTATTTTTATTTCTTAGAAACAGAAAATAGTAATCAAACTAAACATATTTTCTAAAATTTGAAATTCTAAAAATGAAAATCATTTTTAAGAAATGAAAATAGGAAGTATTTCCTGAAACCAAACGCCCCTAAGTTAGTGTAATTCAATTTTATGAATTAACTTCTCAAATGTAGATGTAGGAAGTGCATTTGTAAAAAAATTTGCTAGATTATCACTTGAACAAATTTGTTAAACACCAATATTGTCATTCTTTTGAAGATCACAAGTGAAAAAGAGTTTTGATAAAATGTGCTTTGTTATGTCTCCTTTGAAGTATTTTCCTTTCACTTGAGCTATATAAGCAACATTATCTTTATACAATCTTGTTGAAATCTCTTTATTAGAATCTGAACTGTACACCTCTTAAATATGTTGAGTCATAGAATTTAGTCAAACACATTCTTAACTTGCCTAATGAATTGTTATTATTTCTACATGATTTCAAGAAGTAGCAGCTATAATTTGTTTTTATCAAACATCAAGATATAGTTGTACAACCATATGCAAATAAATAGCTAGTTTAAATTTGAGCCTTATATGGATTGGAGAAAAATCCTACATCTATATAATTGATGAAGGATTTTCATATAATATCATTGTCAATTATCATATATGTAATAGGATGCAACTAAATGTATTATATGCATATCATGTTTAGATATGTTGCCAGTGAAATTGTATTCACCATATGCAAACATATATTTCTCATAACTAATGACAATCTTTGCAAAATCTTGTTGTGGATATTTTCTGGTACTGTACAAAATGGGCTGGTAAAGGCTCAACAACAGATAAGTCCAAAAGAGAGAAGAGCTAAGATCATCAGATCGCTAGCTACAAGAGCATGGGACAAGGCAGAAGCCCCAGCTTGCGAAAGAACAAGCCCCGGCTCACATAGCCAACAATTCACCTTGCGCGAGCTCGTATCGCCTACTATGAGCTCCTGAGTTCGACGTCATTGACTAAAGGATAGCAGCGACCCCAGATCAAGAGTCCCAGCTCACGGGATGCAACATCTCACCCAGCTAAGGGCTTACCAAGGGTAAACATGAAGCAGACACCTATTTAAACTTAATTTGTGGGGCCAATCTGCAAGAAGCAGCTCACACGGGCCTACCCATAGAAAGCAATCTATAGAAGTCGGCCAACAATCTGTAGAAGTCGATTTGCAGAAGTCGTACTTGTCATTTACATTTATTATTTGATATAATAGAAATACAACTTGTGTAATTACATTTATAACCTCCCAACCTCTATAAATAGGGGGGAGAAGATCATTGTAAGGGAGGCTAGAAAAAATATATACTGAAACTCTGTAAAAATTTCACAAGAGCAATAAAATAATATCATAGACGTAGGGATTGGTATTGCCCAATTTTAGTCGAATCACATTAAAAATCCTTCTACATCCTCACGGTTCTTCCTCTCCATCTCCTCATTCTTCACTTGTTCGACCAAATTACAATTTAAGTCCTTAAGAATTCTTCGAGTTGGTTGGATTTGAACCAAACCAAAATCTACTGCCAACATTTTGGTGCTATCTATAGGGACTCATTTGTTTTCTAGTTGATTTCCTGTATTCTAGTTGAGTTCCTATGCAATTTTAAAGGTGAGAGGAAGAGCCATCAGAGCTTCAAACACTTTGGTTGATCAACCATAAGGTCATGTGTCTACAACAGGCTCCTCTACTGCTCCCATCATAGGTGTTACTATCGGTTTGCCCTCAGCTAACTCTTATCAACCTATGGCTATTTTTAATGGCATCGATAGAGTACAAACCTGGCATCAGCGTCAGGAGAGACTGAAAAATATGATGAAAAAATTGACTAAAGCAATTATAGTGTTAGCACAAGCACAAGCTCAAGGTGCAAAAAGGCAAGTCGAGGTTGTTACACCTGGAAATGTGCACCAGCAGCAACAAGCTGGATGTTCGAGCAGAGTCAACCAAGAATAGAACTCAAGTTGCCCTGCGACCAGGAAAGAGAAAGGAATTAGTGACCTTCTAGTCAGTAGTCCAAGACACGAGGTTTGACGATGGAAGAACTACTTCAAAGAATAAAGTGGTTAGGGGAACGACTTTGGGCTTAAGGTGATCAAGCTTATAGTGAAGAGAGGTCGCCATTTTCCATAGAGATCGAAACACAACCCCTCCCTCATAAACTTAAAGTTCCTATAATTTACGTCGTACAATGGGGATGCTAATCCCTATGACCATTTAAACGCATTCAATGTTCGGATGGATTTGCAAATGGTTGATCCTCTAGTTAAATGTCGAGTTTTCCTAGCAACTCTGAAGGGTGTACCTCAGGCATGGTTCAAAAGCCTTCCAACTAGCTCAATATGTAGTTGGGAAGAATGTTAGTAAAAGTTCATCAGTCAGTATTGAGCGTTAAAGATGCGGCTCGTGCCCTCTACCACCTCGCAATTGTCTTTCAGCGTAAGCATGAGTCACTAAAGGATTACATTGCCAGGTTTAGACATGAAGCCAATTTAGTGGAAAATCCATCTGAGGAAAACATTTTGACAACAATCTCTGTAGGACTTCGCAAAGATGGAAAACTTTACAAAAGTATATACAAGTCCTCAGTGAAGGATTTAACTGAGTTCTACAAACGAGCTACCAAATAAATTAGGTGGGAGGAAACCTTTAGCTCAAAGGAGTCCAAGCAAAAGGAAGAGGTAAATAACTCCGCGCAAAGCAAGAAGAGGGGTAATAGAGGTTAGAATAATAGCTCTGACAGCTGGCTTGCCAAGAGGATTAGAGGCGAGCGACCTCAGTATCCAAGCCGCCATGATCACTATAGTATCCTATTAGACACTCCAGATAG
>JANHAO010017163.1:0-14084 GCA_026873985.1 Saraca asoca
TTAACTCAGCTAGAATTAATTCATTTAAGCTCTTAAAATGCTAAGCATGAGGACAAATAGATGTGTCAAATATTGTGTTATCAATGACCCTCAAGCTGGTTAACAATAGCGTACAACTTCCTGATGGCCTTTCCCCTAGCCATTACAGCTGAATGAAAAATCAATCAAGAAAATAGAGAAATAATCAAAGAACAGATGAGTCCCACCGAGCATGCCAAATGATGATGATCAGAATAAGCTTTGCCCCACATGTGAGGTATTGTTCGCTTTAGGTGTAGAAATTAGGTGCGCTAGGTGTGCCCACATGATTTTGTCCTCTTAGGATGAGGGTCATTGCCCTCCTTCTCCCCAAAAAGCGCCTCTACGTTTAGGGGGTATACCCCTACCTTATAAGGCATAAGGTCACATAACTTCTCATTGATGTGGGACTTCTACTCCTTCCCTCTTTTTTCCATCAACAGAAAATAATTCTTATTATTAGAAAATTTTTAAATTATATTTTAACTTTTATATTAAAATTTTAATTTACTTCTGTTATTTAATAATATAAGTAGTCTTTTTTATTTTTCTATGAGGGACAAGTTTTCAACTGACATTTTATTTCAATGTCTCAAAACATGTTCTATTAACTTACATAATTCCATATATTGTACATCTTATTTTTGATATCTCATCTTCATCCACCATTTCATCAAATTGATACCATATTGCAAAAGTTACACGGTCTATTGTCATGGGTCATTACCTCTTTTAGCTATACCATACAACACATGTGTTATGGGCATTCTTTAGGATTAAGTGAAATGGGTCGATAAAGGCACAATGGACCAAATTCAGGCAAAAGGGCTGACCCATGCTAGAGCCAGGTTGCAGAAGCCAGTCGTCAAATCGCCTATAGTAAGCTTGAAGCCTCTAGCGGTCCAAGGTCTTAGTGAGCTCCCCCCAACAAAATTAAACACAATTAATGTTCAGACAATAGCATAAAACACATTTCCAACTGGCTAATTAGTCTCAAAAGACTGACAATGATTTGTCCCGCATTTATTACCCAACGCCTAACATTTATTGCCTGATGTGACTATAATAATTATTTTACAATGTTAAATTATAACTTGTAACCTTTCCAACTTCTATAAATAGGAGGGAAGATCATTGTAACAAGGATAAGAGAATACATGTAGAAACACTTTAAAAACACTAAGAGAGTTGTGAGTATTGTAACTCTGATAAACTGAAGAATGAAACAACCACTAATAGCAAATACAGCTGCCATGGACGCAGGGGCCATTCTGTCTTTAGCTGAACCACATTAAAAACCCTGTGTGTTTACTTTGATTCTCTTCTTCTTGGTCTTAAGTTTTCTTTCTATTTTCATGGCATTTACAACAGTTTAGGTTCCATAACTCTCAATTGATCGATTACCAAAATTAATCGTTAACAGTATGCAACCAACTCTTGACAAACATACAAACATAACAATAAGCTTAAGCCACACTTAGATAGAATATAATGAAATCATATGCATAACATGTCCATAGGCAACATGAGTATGTAATCAAAATAACTGCACATACAGAGTTTCAATAACACCCTACATAAGTAGCCTTTAGTATGCAGCAAAAGGGAACATTTTGAATAGGGATAGAGACAACTCTGTTTTATTGATATATGTCTCATTACATAATTTTAAATGTGTAAAAGGAGTATCTAAGCCACTGCACTCTGATCCCTAACTCGTGCCTCAATGTTCACTGAGGTCACTACACACGTCCTTTAAAGAGCATTCAAATTAAGTTAAACCTCTTCTGGTTCAATTAAACATTGTTATATATGAAATCTGGGCTTGCTTCTGATGGATTAACGAGCTACCTAAGCACGGTAAAGTCCCAGTTTGAAGAATGCTCGGGACGCTGAGTATCTAGTTCATCTTGCTAAGCCACCTCCTAGCTCGAGTTCATCCGTAAAAGCGAGCTCAATCTCATCATTAAAGAGACTCGCTCCCAGATCGAATGATTTGGTATGCGAGGTGGGATCAGCGACTTGAAGGCTCGCTAAGCCGAAGACTGCAGGAGACCAAGTCATATCACTCCCAATGGATACTTGGGACCCACCTGCAAAAGATAATCTGTTGTAGCTGAAAAATAGGATTTTGTCTGTCTATTCTGTCTTGTACAATAAATGTTGATATAATAGATTTACTACATATGAAATTACTATTATAATCTCCTTTCCTCTATAAATATGGGGAAGAAGCCTTCTAAAAGGAGACGCCATTCCTAGACACAGGCAAACACTATGCCAAAATAGAGAAAACTCATGTTTGCTAAAAATCTGTAAAAAGAATATTTCCACCATAATACACTATATTCGAAGTTGGCCGAACCACGTTAAAAATCTTGCATCTCTTTACTGCTCTTCCCTCCATTTTTGTGTATCTTGCTAATTAGTTATGTTTGAACTAGTCACAATCAGAGATCCCGAGAGAATCCTCTTGTTCATCGGAGTTTGGCTCAATATCAAAATCCGACGTCAACATCTTTGGCAGCATCTGTGGGGATCTCACCTGTTCTGGTTCATTTCCTATTGTAATGGCTAAGGGAAGAGCCACCAGAGCTTTAAACGCACAACCCAGTCTTCCAGAGGGTCACATCTCAATAACAGATTCTTCCACTACTCTCATCATTGAAGCAACTACTGGTTTCCCCCCAACTAGTTTTGTTCCACAAGTCACCATTGTCAATGGCACTGATGGAATGTAAGTTTGGCTACAATGTTAGGAAAAACTAGAAAGTATGATGGGAGAACTGACTAAGGTAGTCACATTATTAGCACAAGGTGGGCAAAAATAGGCTGAAACCTCGACGCCGGTGAATGTTCTCCAGCAGTAGCAAGCTCAACATTTGGGCGATCCCAACCAAGGCAATTCTCCAACTCATTGCTCGCATGAGCAGACCTCTAGTCACAACCCTCACAACAATGAAGACCAAAGGATCCAATGATTGTCTAGCCACTACTCTGGGGTACGGGACCCACTAGTTGTAGAATTGTTTCAAAAAATAACTTAGTTGGAGGAACGCCTTTGAACTCCGAGTGACCGAGCTTGCTACGAAGAATGATCATCGCTCTCGGAGGAGATCAAAACTCGAACTCTCCCCCTTGAGCTCAAGGTCCCCGTGATTCCATTGTATAATGGGGACTCTAATCCTTATGATCATTTAGACGCATTCAATGTTCAGATGAACTTACAAGCAACTGATCCCTTGATCAAGTGTCGAGTGTTTCTGACCACATTGGGAGGTGTACCTTAAGCTTGATTTAGAAGCCTCCCAGCTCGCTCAATCGACAGTTAGGAAGACTACCAATAGAAATTCATCAGCCAATACTGAGCACTGAAGAAATAACTTGTGCCCCTTGTCATCTCGTCATGGTCTTTCAGTATAAGCACGAGTCGCTAAAGGACTATATCACTAGGTTTAGGCTCGAAGCCAATTCAGTGGAGAATCCATATGAAGAAACCATGCTAGCAACGATCTCAGTGGGACTCTGTAAAGATGGTAAGCTGTACAAGAGCCTGTACAAATCCCTAGTGAAAGATCTCACTGAATTCTATGAGCGAGCTACCAAGCAAATCAAATGGGAAGAGACCTTCAGCTTTGAAAGGTCTGACAAGAAGGATGAGAAAGCTAGCTCCTCTCACGGCAAGAGGAGGAAAGACACAGAACAGGGTGATCGCTCCATCAAGTGGACTATGAAGAAATCCAAAAAGCCCAAGGATGAACGACTTCAACATTCAAACCGTTATGAGCTGTATAGTATCCTATCGGATTCTTAAGATAAAATTTACTTGATGGAGAGAGATAGGGAAGACTTTGGAAGGCCCAAACCTTTGAATACCCCATACAGGCAGAGGAATAGAGACAAGTTTTGTGCCTATCACAATGAGGCCGGCCACGAAACCTTGAATTGTTTGGCCCTCAAGGATGCAATTGAAAACTTGATTAGAAGGGGTCATCTAAGAGAATATGTAGTATAGCCTACAAGGCAGCTACCCTAACCTTTTCAATATAGCACCGGTCAAAAGCCAAGGGGCTCGGTCCGAGTTATACATTGACAATGTATTGTAAATTCCAAAATGAATGTAGATACTTTTTCTTTGTCGAAGAGATAAGTGCCGATTGGCTTGATGTTATTATCTTTCTCACTCTCTGCTCTCCTCTTTTTTGCTTCCAAGTACTTGCAATATCTGTAGCTCACATGCAGCCAATCCCTACAAACCTCATAAAGAATTTCATGCCAACTGTGACCTCTGGTCTGGTTGAGGCCTCTCGAAGCTCATTCCAGAGAAGAATTGACAAACACTTTGCTAGTGCAGCTATATGCTTGCTGAGGTATGGAGGCACTAAAAAACACTCGATGTGCCAGCACAGCTGCTTGCTCACTGAGGTGCGGAGGCACTAAAAAACACTCATTGTGCCAATGCAGCTGCGTGCTTGCTGAGGTGTAGAGGCACTAAAAAAGACTCACTTTGCCAGCATAGCTGCGTGCTTGCTGAGGTGCAAAGGCACTAAAAAACACTCACTGTGCCAGCGCAGCTGCGTGCTCGCTGAGGTGCAGAGGTACTAAAAAATACTCGCTGTGCCAGTGCAGCTACGTGCTCGCTTAGGTGCGGAGGCACTAAAAAACACTCACTTTGCCAGCATAGTTGTATGCTCGCTAAGGTGCAGAGACATTAAAAAACACTTATTGTGCCAGCATAGTTGCGTGCTCACTGAGGTGCAAAGGTGCTAAAAAACACTCGTTGTGCCAGCACAACTGCGTGCTCGCTGAGGTGCAGAGGCACTAAAAAATACTTGTTGTGCTAGCACAGCTACATGCTCGCTGAGGTGCAAAGGCACTAAAAAACATTCACTTAACCAGTTGAGCTACAAGCTCGCTGAGGTGTGGAGATGCTCAAAATAAACTCACCTTGCCAGTGTAGCTGTGTGCTTGCTAAGGTGCGGAGGCATTTTTAAACACTCAACACTAGCATGGCTTAGTGCTCGCTAAAGTGTAAAGAATTAACAAATCGGTTATTTGCCTAAGGCAATGAAGTCATTTTATTTCGTAGCCTGCATGCGACCAATGATTCGCAGCTCTCATGCGAAGTTATTTACTTGGCCACGAGATTGGCCAGAATATGAGATCACTCTAATTCACAGCTCACTTGCGACCAAACATTCGCAGCTCTCACACTATCCTCTAACTATGTGCAGATTGCACGGATTGCTTAAACAATGTTTACATGAGAAACAAGGATAACAGACGGAAATTATAAAAGGAAATTTTATTCATTAAAAGACTTCAACGAGGTAGAGTTACATCAGAAAGCGTCGAATATAGGCTAAACAGAATACAAAGGGAAAAACCTATGATTAAGAAGAAGGACTGGCCACGAAGGGCCACACCCTAGCTTATTAGAGCCCATGAGCCACTAAGGTCCTCGAATTTTTCCTTCCAATGCATCCCTAGTTGCAACACCGTAGCCCCTTATTTCTCCGACCTCCAGCTCCTCGCCTGATTCATGAAGGAATCTAATTAGGAAGTGCTAGAAGCTTGGCCTACCGAACAATTACCTCATGGCAGCACTGAGAGGACGTAGTCTGAGATCCATATAAGATCCCTCCACATTATCAGGGAAGCTGAATCTTCCAAATTCCTTATGCAGTAGACCATACACGCCCTATTGGAAAGCTAGAATGTCAAAAATAACGACGATTTATCAGGAAACTCCATGGTTTGCTCGCTATAGTGGCAAAAGGAATTCCCCTTCCCTTATATAGAGCCAAGCCCGGCTTTATCAAAAAATCCATGTCCATCTCCCTAACCATCATCATTTATTGCCTTGAAAAAGACTAAGATTGACTCACTAATAACCGCTGGACACGTGCCATGAGAGGTAGGCCTAGAGCAGATGAAACGACAGTCTCGGAAGAAGACTTTGACTGGCCTAAAATCAAAGAGTCACAACTTTTAGCCTGTGAAGCGAGTTGAGAGTTGGGGAGCTTATGTTATATATGAAATCCGAACTTGCTTCTAATGGGTTGACGAGCTGCCCAAATGTGATAAAGTCCTGGTTCGAAGAATGCTCGGGATGCTGAGTATCCAGTTTATCTCGCTAAGCCACCTTCTGACTCGAGTTCATCCGTAAAAGCGAGCTCGACCTTGTCATTAAAGAGACTTGCTCCCAGATCAAATGATTTAGTATGCGAGGTACGACCAGCAACCTGAAGGCTCGCTAAGCCAAAGACCACAGGAGATCAAGTCATATCATGCCCAATGGATACTTGAGACCCATCTGCAGAAGACAATCTATTGTAGCCGAATAACAAGATTTTGTCTGTCCATTCTGTCTTGTATAATAAATATTGATGTAATAGATTTATTGCATATGAAATTACTATTATAACCTCCTTTCCTCTATAAATATGGGGAATGAGCCCTCTGAAAGGAGAGGCCATCCCTAGACACAAGCAGACACTCTGTCAAAGTAGAGAGAACTCATGTATGCTGAAAATCTGTAAAAAGAATATTTCCACCGTAATACACTACCGTGGACGTAGGGTCTAGTGATATTCGAATTTAGCTAAATTATGTTAAAAATCATGCGTCTCTTTACTGCTCTTCCCTCCATTTTTATGTATCTTGCTGATTAATTGTGTTTGAACCAGTCACAGTTAAATATCCCGAGAGAATCCCCCCATTCGCTGGAGTTTGGCTCAACACCAAAATCCGATGTCAACAAACATATTTTTTTTTCAAGCAGACAGAAGGGTTTTCCTATGGCTAGGAAAGGAATCTATATGTCATCTCATATGAAAACAAAGATAAAAATGCAAGGATCTCAACTATATATTTTTCTACTTGCGTTAAACAAACAATATATGTTAGAAAGATACAAATGCACCCAAAACATGAAAATTCTAGAAAAATAATACACAAGTGTATTTACTTTCAAATTCATACCAAAGGACTTCCTATTTATGCTTAATTTTTATGTCAAGTTTTGTCTTAAATTGAGCATATTTTCCTGTCAGATTGGTTCACAAGGCCAGCTTGTGATATTTTTTCCCACTTGAAATGCTAATGTCCTCATTGATGCCTCAATCTAATATAGCTTCTATAATGGTCTTTAGCATGCTCCATTCAAGCTTTTCATTTGAACACTTTAAGCTTGTCTCTTTAAGCTAACATCATTTGAGAAGCTTTGATAAATGACACCCTTAACCTAATATAGCTTTTGGATAGTCAATAGTTTGATGCTCCTCAGCCCCTTAATTGACTTCCTTTTAGCTTTTCCTTCTTAAACTTGCCCCATTAAGCATTTTCTTCCCCCACATCCTTTTAATGGTTTTCTCACACCAAGGATTGATAGGGGTTGAGCATAAAATATTCCATCACTCTAACTTAAGTTTTACTTTGCTTATGCACAAGCATTGCCTCAAAGTTTGTCACTACTCCATCACATAACTATGTAGCTTTAACTCACTACATAGATTATCATTGTCCCTTGTCATGTGACTATGATGTAATGCAACCTTTTATACCTCATGTCATTACCGCCACTCCATCATGCAACTATGTAGCTCTAACTCACTACATTAGTTATTATTGTCTCTTGTCATGTGACTATGATGTGCTAGCATCTTGTCCCAAATCTTATGGATGAGTACTACAACTTGCTCATTACACCCATGTTATTTGTTGTGCATAAATCGATCCTTTCTAGAGCATCTCTGTCCCTTTCGAGTTTACTCCTTCGAGTAGAATTCATGCCCTCTAACATGATTTTGGACCCCTCAATATAGATTTGTCCATTTAACACATCTCTTCATATGTGTCATCTCATAAGATATGTCAACTATCTATTGTAGTCACGTATTTTGGCACGACCAAGGCTTTACCCTCTAGGCTCCACCAAGCAGCCAATATGTCCCTTATGGACATGATCAAGCGTTCTAAAAAAGATCAGGACTTCTCCCAAGGCTTACTCTTGCTAGATAGGTTGTCAAAGCACTCACTTTTCGAATAGTTTTACATTCCTTCGAATATTACTATGAATGAGTGCATGACCAACGTCCTATGTTATATACAGCAAGCCTATCAACTTCTGTGCAAGCATACACTCAATGCACCATTTACGTTAGGTGTAAGTTAGGTCAACTAGGCTTGGACAAAGTAAAGATACCTTGATATTAATGTAAGCCTATCCAAATCCAGTCCAATTCGATTTTTGCCCACCCCTAAATAGATTTATCTTTTGGAGTGTGTGAGTAGTATTTGTTTACTCTTGTTATTAAATTTAAAAAAATATATATTTTTTAAAATTTAACTTTGGTCCCCACATATAAGAGTTGTAGCTCTTTCAATTTTAAAGACATAGTTAAAATATATCAAACTCCTTTATATTTTGAGTTATATGCATATAATCTCTTAACCCTTAAAAAGGTGCATATAATCTCATTGTACTTTAACTTATATGTATTTTATGCACTTCTATCTATTTTTTTAACTATATATCTAATGAAATATAACTATTATGTGATCCCTACAACCATTATTTTAAAAAAAAAAATTCAAAGAACTAAATCTAATGTTTTGATAGAGAAAATGAAAATTTAAGTTTTGGAATGTTAAAATATAAAAGAACTAAATTTAATTTTTTAGGAGGAAAATGACATCTCTTCATATTTTACTTTGTGTATACCCTAATGTTTTAATATAAGACTTCATAATTAGATTAAAATTTAAAATAATGAATTATTTTTTAGTTTTTGAAAGAAAATAAAGGCTTTTTTAGTCATATGATATTTACACTAGTGTTTTATTAAGTTTATAGATGAAGAATATATAAACATGGGTAAAGTGCATCCAAATTATAGTACAAGGAAGTAAGATATACCTTATTAAAGGTGAAAGGATTATATGCATATCACCCAAGGTACATAGGGATTTAGGAAGCGTTTAGTTCAACCTATGGAAATAAAAAGGGAATGGAATCAAATAAAGAGGAGTAAGGGCAATGGTAATGGTTATTTTTTAATTTGTTTGGTTTAGTAAGGAAATGTAATCACATTGTTTATAATTCCCTTTCTTGTTGTTTGGTTGGGTGGTGGTCGATAGTGATGAATAGTGATTAACAGTGGTAAGTGGTGGTAGACGATGGTCAATGATGGTAAGTGGTGTGGCCAATAGTCAAGGATAGTAGGTGGTAGTCAGTAGTGGTCAATAACAGTAGGAAATTATGGATGTGGTTAACGACAATAGGTAATAGTGGATGGTAGTGAATGGCAGTAAGTAGTAGTGGATGGAGATTAACGACAATAAGTAATGGACAATGGTGGTGGATGGTGATCAATAATGAATTATGATGGTCAACAACAGAAGGTAGTAGTAGGTGATGGTCAACAACAAAAGGTGGGTGATGAGCGATGGTTAATGGTAGATAATGGTCAATAACAAAAGGTGATGATGGATGGTAGTAATGATGGGCAATGGTTAATAGTGGAAGGTGGTAGTAAACAATGGTCAATGACAATAATAGTGGTTAGTGATGGTTAACAACGGAATGTGGTGGTAAGCGGTAGTCAATAGCGATAGTGGTGATAAGTGGTGGTTCATGATGGAAGATGGTGGTGGGTGATGGTTAATGATGGTAAATGATAGTGGGAGTTTTACTAGAGGTAAGAGAAGGAAAGAGATAAACGATTTTTTTTTTCAAAAGAATAATGTAATTCGATACCTTAAATGAGGAAAGGGTTTCAAATATACGGAATTTATTAAGATTAAGTAACAGTAACAAATTCTACTATATGTAAACCAAACACTCTCAATAAAAAGAATTAATTTTTTGATTTCATTACTTCTCCTAAAAAATTCCTTAACAAAATATCCCCTTAGTGTATTTTATCTTAAAGAAATGATAATAACCATTAAATTAGAAAGTGTAGTTAATTACCCAAAACTATTTTAAATAGCCCAAAACATTTAAACATAGAAATTTATGACTAATTCCATTATAAAACAAAAAAGGACAAAAAAATTAAACAATATAAAAATAAAGACACTTGCTACTTATTAATTAGAGAGAATAAATTATAAAGGAAAAATTTAAAAAAAAAAAAAGGGTATAGATGGGCCCATGGATTTTTGGATCCAGTTTGTGTGGATCACAAAGTCAACGGACCAAACTGCTTTAGATCTGCATTCGGCCTCTAGTTGAAGATCCGATTCCTATTTTTTGATCGGATGACAGCCCTACCGATACTCTGAATCCTCTGTCCATCTCTAGTTTTGGAACATGGCTCGCGTGGCAGTCACATAATCCAACATACATCCACTGGGAAAACCGTATACTGTAGACAAAGTGTTCGATTTAAGAATTATGCCCGGGCGGCTATTAAAATTTTTATACACATTTTAACGAAAGTTAATATGAAAGTTTACAAATGGTAACTTTTATATAAATTTTTGTAATTCTATTATTTAAAATTATATAAAACATTTATTAATTTTTTATTTTTTATAAAAATTATAACTTTTAATAAAAATTATAAATGATATAAAATTTTTTCACAACACTTATAAAAGTACGTATTATTACAATTTTATAAATTATGTATAAAAGAATGTCTTTTTATTTGGAGTAAACCTCATTTTTATTATTGTGGAATTTCTTATTAATTTTATTTATATAAAATATTAATTTATCTAATTTTATTTTTAGAGTAATAAAATTAAATAAATTAATTTTTTTACTATAATTAATTAATGAATTATATCAAATAAATTAATATGCTATAAAAATAAAATTAAAATAAAATATTTTAAGAAATATAAAAAGAACTATTTTATTTAAAGGTGTCCCTCTCCACAGCGGCAAAGTGCAAAATCGACAAAAACAAGCAAAAGGGTGCAGCGAGAAAACGAGCAGAGTGCGGGAGGAGGTTGGCACAAGCACAACCCATTCCGCATCACAGGTCCGTCTTCTTTTTGAAAGTGAAGGTGAAGCCATGAATACGGTGCTCCGCCTCCTGATTCGTTGTAACCCTTAATTAATATTTCAAAAATCAGATTGACTCAATCGCTAATCGATATATATTTTTAGTTTAAATTGATTTAAAAAGTTATCTTACCGACTGAATCTATTTAAACAAATACGAATAGATAAAAATCAAAAAAATTGATTAGATTTTTTTCTTTTAAATTTTTTATATTAAATTGATTCAATAAATTTATATGTAATTAAAAATTAATATTTAATTAAGTAAAAATTTATTAATTTATTTGATTTTTTTTAATCTTTTATTTTTCATATAAAATATAAACTCATATTTATAATATAAGTTATCTATTTTTTTAATAAATTTATATAAATATATATTTATGATATTATTTAATTTGATTATTGATTTAATCAATTCAACTAATTAAATAATGATTTGATGATTTTCCTGATTCATTATTTGATTTTTAAAATCTTATCTAAACCCTAACAAACATTATAACTATTAGATTTACTAAATAGCCTTTTGAAAATAATATCTTGTAACATAAAAAAACATGCATAGAAAATTTTAAAAATATGAAAATTGATTCTGATGGTAGCTTTTGCCCATGATCTTTTGAGTTCTTTCTTCATTCAAATTCTATAGCACTCCAAAACAATCTAGATTACGTACGTGGGAGATATATATTGGATAGGCAGATTAATCAATCCTACCTCTTTCAATTAAAAAAGAAAGCAAAAAAAAAGTTGCAACAACCTATTAACTTTGAATTGATAATTACCGGAAAGAATCATTTTATAAGGTTAAAAAATGTTTAAATAACTAAACTCATAAAATGTGAAAGCGTCCATAATTTGGTTGTCAATATTATGAGATATCTCATGTATCGGTAATAATTTTTTTAATAATTATCAACTTTAAGTATTGTGTGTCAATTATAATTTTTAGTTTTTAATTTTATTAAGATTGCTTATGTCACTACAAGAAAAATAAGATTTTCCAATGGATTAGAATCCATTGGAATATTCCAACGGATGGCCGTTCTGTTGGAATAACCTGTAGAAAATTCTGTTGGAGAAAACCTTCCAACGGACATGTCCCTTGGAATGGCAAAAAATCAAAATGCTCCGTTTTTATTTTATTTTTTTAAAAAAATGTATTTCCAATGGACATTCCAATGGATTGTTCCGTTGAAATAAAAAAATTCAAAACGCACCGTTTTGTTAAACGGTAATTGACTTACATTTTTTCGATTTTCAACGGACATTTCCATTAGAATGTCCGTTGGAATCCTCTAAAAACCTATATCAAAATCCTCGATTTTTCTCCCTCCATTTTCTGGGCATTCTCGAAGCTTCCATTCTTCAGCACCTTTCTTTCCCTCCGTCAACATTTTCCTTTTTCCGGTGAGTTTCCAATTCTTCTCCGACGTTCTTCTCTTCTTTAGCGTCGATTGTCAATCTTTAAGTGTACTAGTAGCTCGGCACCTCCATTCTGTCCGGACATCAACCCAGCAAAGCCGTCTTCTTCCTCGACGAACTTGGACTTTCCAGCAAGCTATCCTTCGATCCAGGTAAATGATCTTCTCTTCTTTGTGTCCTTTTGATTTGATTCTTTTAAATGATCTTCTCCATAGAATTAACCTAAAATCTATTTACCCTGAACTATATTAATGTTTGATATTTTCAGGGTAATGTAGTTTATAATGTAGTTTAGCTTATGTTTAAGCTTCATCTAGTTTAGTTTATTCATATATTATCTTTTGAAGTTTGATTGAAGATTTTTAATTGAAAAAAACAACTAAAATCAGCTCCTACTACCTCTTTTATCTTCAATTGCAACATCAATTTGAAATTTTTATTTTACTCCATCGTTGCCATGGGCCACTAGTCTGCTTGCATCTTTCTTTTTGAATTAAGAAGAACAAGATCCTTGACTAACTCTTTCTATTATTTTACTTAAATTTAAATTGTTAATTTTAGTTGCAGTTTGGAAAAGTGATATGTCTATTCTTTACATGAAATCTATTAGCTTTTGTTGAGTGAGGTTGTTAGTTTTGCTTGGTAAATTTGTTTTGGTTGTAAATGAATTTCATCTTTGGAAATTCCATTTTCAGAATATGGGTATCGTTTCCGATCCCATGGGTTTGAAGAAAGGTTTCTTGTCACAATACTCAACTTCTAAGACTGACAAGGAGAATGTTTGAAAAAGAGAAAAGAAATTGATAAAATTTAGGAGTTAGCATCTCAAATTTAGGAGTTGACATCTCAAAATTTAAAGATAAGCTAAACTAAATTGTTTTTACATGGCCTTCTGCTGCATTATTTTTTTTATATGTAAGGTTAAAACATAGGGACAGATTGGAAAATTGGCAAAGAAATTTTGTAGTTAATCTTATGACTTCAATTGGTTTTTATAATTAATCCAGAATTTCACTAGTAAAACAAAAATTTTACACATAACCAGAATTTCATTAACAAAACAAAATCTTTATCACTAAGCTCATCCCTACACTACAATAAGACTTTTACAACTAATCCAAAATGTTACCCTTTAATCAAAATTTTTTTTTGCATAATCCACAACTATTGAAATTGAAACCCAAATTCAATTTTTATAAAATAGGATCATTTCCTATTCACATTTTTTGTCCTGTACACAGCCAATGGAAGAAATTTAAACCCAAATGCCATTGCTGGTCATTGGTTGTAACCAAGCAAGTCACCAATTGCTAGTCATTGGCTATAACTAGGCACACTGCATGGTATGCTCAACACAATCTTATATCTAAGAGAAGTTGTTCCTACCATGCCTTGCCACTTGTCCTCCCCACGATCCTCATAAATTATTTAAGCACAAGTGCATTATATATATGCAGAATGCAAAGAGGCATAATGCATAATGCACTTGTGCATAATACAAAATGCATTTGTGCTTATGCAGAATGCACTTGAGCATAATGCATAAGTTAATTGAGCTATAGCTATAGCTAGCTCAATTGAGCATAAAATCCCTGTTAGATATTTATGATTTTGATGA
>JANHAO010017164.1:0-14090 GCA_026873985.1 Saraca asoca
AACCTGCACATACTCAACAAATAATTAAAGCTCATAAACATAATATGATATGATCAAAATTGTTTTCATCATTAAAATAAAAGATTGTCTAGTTGGCTAGGCTAACATACTCATACTAGATAAGTTACCTTAAATAAAATTACATAAATACCCCTAAAAAGGGAGAAAATGGAAAAATAGTACGTAATTTGATTTGCTTTCAAATTTAAGTCACAAGACCTATATATCATGCTTGATTTTTTCACCAAGTTTCATATTAAACTGAGCATGTTTGCATGATGAACTTGTTCACAAGACTAACTTGTGACATTCTTGCCCCTATTTGAAAAATGTTAATGGCCTCATTGATGACCCAATATAACATAACTTGCACAAGGATCTTAAGTCTACTTCTCTTAAGCTTCTCCTTCAACTTCTCTTGGCTTGTCTATATGGGCTTCACCAATGTGCAATAGTCTTTAACACCTCAACTTAACATGGCTCCATGAAAATCTTCAGTTTGCTTCACTTAAACTCCTCTTTCAACTTTCATATGCTTATCTCTTTGAGCTTGTTTTTGACTAAGCAAGGTTTCTGCCTCCATAACATCTCAAACTCTCAAACATGTTTTTAAACATTTGAAGTTGAGCACGACCCTCGCCCAGTGTCTTTGTACCATAGTCAATAGGGTTAAACAAGGAGTAGTTTATCACTCTTGTTTTAGCTATACACACTCATGCTCTTAAAAGTCTTTGCCACAAGCTCCTCTTATAACTAAATAATGGCACTTCCATAGTAGTGTGAGAATCAAAGGTCATTTTTGTAAGTTGATCATTATGACTAAGTGAATTACATGCAAAATTACAAAATATTTGCTAAGCAACTACTACCTCACCATCATTCAGATATATATATATATATATATGGCCACCAGCATCATAGTAAGCTCTTCCTAAAGAATTCGCCTGCACAAAACATCCCACTAGATGTGGCAACCCACTAGTGAAAGTCATGCTCTCTAGTACAACCAAATAAAAAGGAATTTCCTTCACTATTATGCTGGTTGGGATCCTACTAACCCATATAACTTATTGTGGCAAAGCCGTAATCAGGATCTATACTTTTATATCATTTTGTTGCTATTTGAAGGGCTCTAACCCATCCTAGCTTAAAGGTCACCCTCATCATGAAAATCCTTGGTACCACCCTTGTCACTTCCTTACTCATTCTAGTGGGGTTTAGCTTGTAAAGCCTTTAGGATAGATTTTGTAGGCATTCTATGAGGCCCACAACATAAGAAACAAGGCAAGGTCTTTGACTTCCCATTATTGTTAAAGACTTGATGCCCTTTCCCTTACTCTTAGACTTGCCACTCTTGCCTGATTGCCCACCATCCCTACTAGCATAATACAAGGCATCACCTTGCAACTTCAATGGCATAGTTAGACAAGTGTTCCACTACAATTGTTACTTTCATGAGGCTTTAGACCCTCCTCCTTTGGAGTTCCATGGTAGTTTCTTGCAAGAGACCATCAATAAAGTAAAAGAGCTTGTCCTTCTCAGTCATGTCACAAATATCCAACATAATAGTTGTGAACTTCTTCACATAGCCTTAGATTAGGCCTATCTTCTCAACTCTCTTAGCTTTCACCTCACCAAGTAGTCAATATTCTCAAGATCAAAGTGCATTTTAAGTCCTTGTTTTAGCTTTTCCCAAGTACTAATATGGCACCTTCCTTCTTAAATCTTATGGTATTTGATCCTTTCTCCAAACCTTGGCAGAGTCGGTGAAGAACATAGTGGCCTTATTCAACTTAAACTCCTTTGAATCTATGCTTGAAATCTGGAAGTATTGATCCATATGAAATTTGAAATTATAAGCTTTTGGGCATCTTTTTCTCCCGCATATGGCTTAAGTTCATGGACTTTCACTTTCCCTTTCACTCTGTGTCACCACCCTCTTGCAAATTGTTCCCTATGGTCAATATTATGACTTTTATTATGGCTTCCAAGTCATCTATCTCAATTCAAATAGCCTTTACAACATCCTTTACCTCATTGGTAAGGTCCTTGATAGCATCCCCTAGCTCTTTTTATGTGTTCTCAATGATAGCATATCACTCACTGACTTGTAAAGTAAACCCCCTTATTTGCTTTGAAAGTTTTAACCCAAAGCTCAAGAGATTACTAATCTTAGGTCCTTCAAAAAAGTTCAGGGATCTCATTAGATTGTAAGTTTCGCATAGCACAAACTACTCCTTCAAGGTTCCTAAGTGCAGTCTCAATGGCTTCAAAGCGTTCAAAATTAGTTATTCCCCTTGGCATTGTTGGTGTATTCACAAGCACAATAGTGGAAATGAGAGCATGGCCTTAACATAGTTCTGATATCAAATGTTAGAAATCGATAATTCAATAGTTAGGACATGCAGAGCTTAAACACTCACCACTTGAAGAATATGCCAGCCAGCAGGTTAATACACCACCTAAGGTTTGAAAATAACTAGCTAAACACATACTCATAGTGCAATCAAGGAAACTATAAGTAAGTGAACATAGCATATAAGCAACCAACAAACATAGAAAAGCAACAATGATGCAACTTATACAATGCAGGCATATGTGGATAAATACGGCTAAAAATGGATGAAAATAAGTGACAGTATATATTGAAGAGGAGCTGCTTCTTTCATTCATAATTCATCTCATTGCATAGTTTGGAGTGTGTAAAGGAGGCACCAAGCCACACACTCCTTTCCTTAAACTAGCGCCATAATACCTTGCTAAAGATTACCAAGCATTCCCCCCTAAAGAGTATTCTAAGCTAAAAGCTTAATAGCAAAACTAGACATACATTTTGTGAGTTGATATAAGACTTTTTCTTATAGTTTGGAAAGGATTTTATGTGCCATCTTATGTTGATACGAAGCTAAAAATTCAAGAATCATAGTCTTGTGCTTATCTACTCATACTAAACAAGTTATCTTGGGTAAAATTATATAAATATCCCTAAAATAGGAGAAAAGTTGAAAAATAGTACACAAATCAATTTGCTCTCAAATTTACACCATAAAACCTCCATATCATGGTTGATTTTTCACTAAGTTTCATGTCAAATTGAGCACACTGGCCTATTGAACTTGTTCACAAGGTCAACCTATGATACTATAGTGTGTGTAGGCCTTAAGCAACTTAGGCAAGAGTTCATCTCCT
Source organism: Saraca asoca (assembly GCA_026873985.1). Classification (NCBI taxonomy): domain Eukaryota; kingdom Viridiplantae; phylum Streptophyta; class Magnoliopsida; order Fabales; family Fabaceae; genus Saraca; species Saraca asoca. The sequence continues at coordinate 3,190 of JANHAO010017164.1, forward strand.
TCACCCGTTTTCCAAGTTTGCTGGGTCTATGCATATGCACTCCGACCCAATATGCGATGTCCCAAATTTAATCAGTTTTTGCAAAATTATTGCATGGGTTTTACTTCTCTATTTCATCTAAATCTAATCTCTTCATTTGTTATATGTGAAGTTTGGATCATCCTTGATGGACCAGCAAACAACCCTAGCACGACAAAGACCCAACTCAAAGAATACTTAGATCACTACACATTCAATTTGTGTCACGGAGCAACCTCTTTAGCTCAAGCTTGTTCCTGATAGAACAAGCTCAACCTCGCCATCCTAAAGATAGACATTCCCCAGACTGAAGGATCTAGGAGCTTGCTAAATAGAAGATCAATTCATGTTCTGCCCAATGGACACATGGGGCCCACCTACTAGAGGTAATCTGTCATAACCAAATTACAGGATTTAGTCTATCTGTTCAGTCTTGTACATTAAATGTTGATGTAATAGATTTACTGTATGTACAATTACAATTGTAACCTCCTTTCTTCTATAAATACAGGAAGAAGATGAACATTAAAGGGGGAGACGCTAGTATACTGAAACTCTATAGAAATATTCTGAGATCAATACACTACCATGGACGTAGGGTCTGGTTCTATCTGGATTTGGCCGAACCACGTTAAAAACCTTTGTGCTTTCCTGCTACTTTTCCCTCCTTTCTTTCTGACTTAGCTCATTTACTGTTTTAGAACCAATTAATTGCTTGAGATCCTGAAAAAATCCCCTATTGGTTGGAGTTTGGGTCAGAACCAAAATCCATCGTTAATATTTTGGCGTTGTCAATAGGGATCTCATCTGTTCTGATTCGTTTTCTGCTATAATGGCTAAGGGAAGAGTTACCAAAGCTTCAAATGCACTATTCAACCTTCCAGATGCTGGTTTTCAAGGTAGCAAGCACAGTGAAAATTAAAAATTTTTGAAACCCACCAAGGATCCATGCACAAAATATAAACTAGTTAGTTAGAATAGTACCTTATTACGTTGCATTTATGCAGAATGCAGCAACACAGATTAGTGGTTTGATACAAAATTAGCAACACCAGAGTCTTTCTCCTTGATGCCGCAGTTAGATAGGATGCTGTGGCTGGATGGTATGTTATGGTTGGATGTAGAAATCACCAATACAGAATGGCAGATCCATGTCTCTATGGTATCCACACACGAGCAAGACAAAACTCAGATCTATCGAATAGAATCACCTCTCTCACTGCGTCTCTGCTAGAAGATGGCTCTCTCTATTTTTTCTAAGATCTCTCTATGGTTTTTTTGAAAAACTATTTTTCAAATTTAGCTGCTCTATTTTTCTGCTATTCTCTTTGTTCTATGCGGCTACCTCACTAATCTTAGACATTATATTTATAATTCTAGGATTTAGTGAGGAAAAAACCTAGGCCTAGTGCAACTAAAAGTCCTAGTCCTACTCAACTGAGAGTCCTAGTCTAATAGAAAGTGTGGAAAAGCTTTTGAGCTTAAGTTATTAAATTAGTCTAACTAACTTTAATAATTGAGCCCAATGTAATATAATATTAATAAAGCCCAATGTAATAAAATCTAATATTATATTATATTTAGCTATATTCTAAGGATCTCTTAATCCAATTAAGAATCATAATTATATTACATTAATTCCCATTTTGTTATACTCTTTATGTGCGGCCCTGTAGGTTCCTATTATGTTAGCAATGATACCAAAAAGAATCTAATTCTAGCATCATAGCAATACATCACTACCACCTAAGTAATAAGAATGTCAATGATTTGACATACCTAAATAGTGACCAACATCCCATGTATCTCAGTCTTTTTTGTTCGAATATCCAGATTGAACTCGAGGCATGAAATGTGTCATCCTCTTAATAATTCAATCTATGTTTCTTAATCCATGAGTGACTAATTGAAAACAAATGAATTAATATAACATATTAATTCATTTGAGCATGGCCATGCATTTCTTAGTCTCACTCAATTAAAGGGCCCATGGATATTACTCCTCCTAAGAAGGAAGGATAAAATCCCATCTAGATCACACACATCCCTTTGCATGATTTGTGATATACTTAACCACTACCTTTCAGGCCACCCTATTAAAGGTAACATTAGATAGTGTCAAAGTAAATAACTCCTCATGTAGGAAACTATGGTGATTTTAGGTCTAAGGACTACATACATTATGATTACTACAAGAATTGCTTATGACACATAACCATCTATGTAGCATTCTTATAGCAGGTCGATCCAATACATTTTGTTCTCTAACATGTACCCATGTAATGATTTGATATCTCATATCTATAACTTTTGGTCATCGGTCATCACACATAATAGTCTCGTTGTATTATTGCTATCCCAGTTTATAATAATACTTGACTAGGGACAATTTAAGAATAACAAATTATTCTAGGGACAATTATTATATTATTTATATTACGTAGATATAACCAAAAATAATAATTGAACTACCATTAAAACGTAATAAAATGTATGCAAAAACAATTATCCTATGATTGGCTTCTAGGGCATACACCAACACCAGAAGGGTATGTCTCAACAACAGACTCTTCCACCACTCTCATCATCGGTGCAACCACTGGCTTCCCCCTAGCTAACTCTGTTCAATTGAATGCCGCTGCTAACGGTACCAAAGGAGTACAAGTTTGGCTCCAGCATCAGGAAAAATTGAAAATATGATGGGAGAACTGACCAAAAGCAGTGACGATATTGGCACAGGTTGTGCAGAGACAGGCCAAAGCCACAACGCCTGTGAACATTCTCCAGCAGCAGCAAGTTAGATGTTTGGGCAATCCCAATTAGGAGAATTCTCTAGCTCATTGCTCATAATGGCAAATTCTAGGTCGCAACTCTCATGACCATGAGGATTAAGGATTTTAGCCATCTCCTAATCAGCAATCCAAGGTAAATGACCCATTGGTTAGAGAGTTGTTTTAGAAAATAATCTAGTTGGAGGAGTGTCTTCGAGTTCCAAGTGAACAAGCTCGCTATGAAGAAAGGTCACCACTCTTCGAGGATATCGAGACTTGAGCTCTCCCCCTTAAGCTCAAGGTCCTCGTGATTCCATTGTATGATGGAGACTCTGACCTATACGATCATCTAGATGCATTCAATATTTAGATGGATTTGCAAATGACTGATCCCCTGATCAAATGTCGAGTGTTCCCGACCACATTGGGAGGTGTATCTTGCACCTGGTTCAGAAGCCTCCCAGCCCACTCAGTTTACAGTTGGAAAGATTGCTAACATAAATTTATCAGCCAATATCGAGCACTAAAAAGGTAACTTGTGCCTTCCTGCCATCTAGCCATGGTCTTTTAGCATAAGCATGAGTCACTAAAAGACTACATTGCTAGGTTCAGGCTCGAAGCCAATTCGATAGAGAATCCATTTGAAGAAACTCTACTAGCAATTATCTCTATGGAACTCCACAAAGATGAAAAATTATACAAGAGCCTGTACAAATCCCCAGTGAAGGATCTCACTGAGTTCTATGAGCGAGCTACTAAGCAGATTAAATGGAAAGAAACCTTCTGCTCAGGAAGATCTGATAAGAAGAATGAGAAGTTTGGCTCCTTCCACAGTAAGAAGAGAGGTGATATAGACCAGGGTGATCACCCTGCTGAGCAGACTATGAAGAAGTCCAGAAGGCCTGGAGGTGAGTGACCTCAGCATTCAAATTTCCATGAGTAAATCCTGTTAGACTCCTGAGATAGGATTTATACAGTAGAAAAGGATAAGGAAGATTTTGGAAAGCCTAGGCCTTTGAGGACCTCATTTAGGTAGAGGAATAAAGATGAGTTTTATGCCTATTACAATGAGGTTGGCCATGGCACTTCAAACTATAAAGCCTTCAAGGATGTGATTAGGGACCTGATCAGAAAGGGACATCTGAGGGAGTACGTGGTGTGACCCGCAGGGCAGCAGTCCCAGCTTCCCCAACTTAATGGTAGTCAAGAGCCTAGGGGCTTGGTCTGAGTTATACATTAACAATGTATCCTAAATTCAAGTGTAAATGTAAATACCTCCCTTCACTTCGTTTAAAGTTGTTTGCCGGTTGGCTAGATGTAATTATTTTCATCTTTTTCATTCTGCCCTCTGCTATCAAGTGTCCACACCTTTCATAGCTTGCATGCGGTCAACTCTTCTAAGTCTCTTCTAAGTCTGGCTGAGGCCCCCTAGAGCTCACTCCGAAGATGAATTGATGATCGCTAAGCCAACATAGTTGTGTGCTTGCTGAGGTATGGTGGCACTAATAAACATTTGCTATGCCAGCATAGCGACGTGCTCGTTGAGGTGTGGAGGTACTAATAAACACTCACTCTACCAACGTAGCTATGTGCTCACTGAGGTGAAGAGTTACTAATAAACACTCACTCTGCCAGCGTAGCTGCGTGCTCACTAAGGTGTGAAGGCACTAATAAATACTCACTAAGCCAACATAGCTGTGTGCTCGCTAAAGGTGCGGAGGCACTAATAAATGCTCGCTAAGCTAGCATAGTTGTGTGCTAGCTGAGGTGCGAAGGCAGTAATAAACACTTGCTATGCCAGCATAGTTGCATGCTCGCTAAAGTGCGGAGGCACTGATAAATACTCACTCTGCCAACGTAGCTACATGCTCGTTAAGGTGTAGAGGTACCAATAAACACTCGCTCTGCTGGCATAGTTATGTGCTCGCTAAGGTACAGAGGCACTAATAAACGCTCACTCTGCTAGCGTAGCTCTGTGCTTACTGAGGTACAAAGGCACTAATAAACACTCATTATGCCAGCATAGCTACGTGCTTGTTGAGGTGTAGAGGTACTCTTAAACACTTAACACTAACGTGGCTGCATGCTCACTGAAGCATAAGGAATTGATGACCTAATTATTTGCCTACGGCAACAAGATTGCTCTAGTTCACAGCTCATATATGACTGATTGTTCATAGCTCTCACATGATTTTCTAACTATGCACAGTCCTTTTGCAGATTCGACAGTACTAATGTGCAAAGTGTTTTGATGTGTTCAAAAAGGGTTGATTGGTAATCTGAATGTCTCATCATAAGCTATAAAGGTTTACACTATTCTGGACACAGACAATTAAAGATAATATATTGAGATCACAATGAAGATCTTATTAATTAAAAAGCTTCAACAAGGTAAAGCTACATCAGAAAGCCAAAATACAAAGGAAAAAGCTATAACTAATTTTCTTCTAAGAAGAAAGATCGGCCACAGAGGGACAAACCTTTACCGACTAAGGTTTGTGAGCTCACCCAAGTCCTCAAATTTTTTCTTCCAATGCCTCCCCTAGCAGCAAACCCTTCCTCAACTTGACCCTCACCAATAGAGAGGGAACGAGCATTATCGCCCTATATTTTTTCGCGCAGAGCTCTTCTCTAATTCACAAAGAGAATAACTTAAGAAATAGCAAGAGCCTGGCCGGCCAGGTGCAAAAACCTCATGGTGAAGTTGAGAGGACACAATTCGAGATCCGTTTGAGATCCCTCCATGTTATCAGAGAAGCCAAATCTTTTGAGTTCCCTATGCAGTAGACAATACACACCTCAGTGGAGAGCCAGAGCGTCAAAAGTGATGGAAGTTTATCCTGAATCTTCATGGTTTGTTCAGTGGAGAGGTAGAGGGGATTTCCTCTCCCTTAAATAGAGCTAAGTTCAGTTTCACTGAAGGGTGCAAATTAATCTCCCCAACCACTATCATTTATTACCTCAGAAAGGATCAAGGTTAACTCACCAATAATTGTCAGACATGTGCCATAGGAAGCACAGCCTAGAGTAGATGAAACACCAGTCTCAGAGAAGACTTTGACTGAATGGCAGTCGAAAAGTCTCAACTCCTAACCCGTGAAGCAAGCTGAGAGTTGGAGGGCTTATGTTATATGTGAAATTCAGATTGTCCTTGATGGACTAGCAAACAGCCCGAGCATGGCAAAGACCCAGCTTGAAGAATACTCAGATCACTATGCATTCAGTTCACGTCATAGAGTGACCTTCTCAGCTTGAGCTCATTCTTGATAGAACAAGCTCAACCTTGCCATTCCAAAAATAGACACTTCCCAGACCAAAGGATCTGGCCAACGAGGCTCAGTTAGCGACCTGGAAGCTCACTAGACAGAAGATCAATTCAGGTTCTGCCCAACAGATACATAGGGCCTACCTACTAGAGGCAATCTGTAGTAGTCGAATTATAGGATTTAGTCTATTTGTTCAATCTTATACATTAAATGCTAATGTAATAAATTTATTGCATGTATAATTACAATTGTAACCTTCTCTTCTCTATAAATACAGGAAAAAAGATGAACATTAAAGGGGAAATGTTAGTATACTAAAACTCTATAGAAATATTCTGAGATCAATATACTACTGTGGACATAAGGTCCAATTCTGTCCGAATTTGGCTGAATCACGTTAAAAATCTTTGTACTTTCCTACTGCTCTTCCTTCCTTTCTTGCTGACTTAGTTCATTTACTGTCTTAGAACTAATTAACAACTTGAGATCCTGAAAGAATCCCCCATTGGCTAGAGTTTGGGTCAGAACCAAAATCCACCGTTAACACCATCAATTTCACAAATCATGAAGAATTTATGCTTCAATTTTGGATTTGAATATTGTTGACGTTAGAATTTGGCTCGTATGGAGGATCCAAACTCCAACCAATGGGAGATGAGTTCCGGGATCCTATGCTGCTTCCAAAGTGAAATAAGGGCAAAGGGAGAGGAAGAAGTGCATCATGATGTTTTAACGTGGTTCGACCAAATTTAGACGACACTAGACCCTACGTCCACGGCAAAGATTTTATTACTATGAAGGATTATTTGTACAAAGTCTTGGCTTATAATATGCTTGCCTCATCTTCCTCTTCTAACAATGTAATCATATTTATAGAGGAAGGAGGAGCTACATGCATTAATTATAAGCTACAATTGTGTTACACAAAATATAAATGAAAAAGATAGTAAAAGACTATAATTTGACTGTTGCAGGATATAAGCCGCAGGGTGGGCCCCTCTTATCGGCTAGAGACTGGCATATATATCTATCGTGCGGGGTTGTTTTACTGCGTGAGGTGCTCATCATCTCGAGTTGGGATTCCTAGCTCGGGGTTGCTATGGAAAGTCACTATAGTGAGCTCGATGCCGCGGTAGTGAGGTAACGAGCTTGAGCAGAACGGTTGACTACTTGATGAACTAATCTTATGATTACCTCGCTGCGCCACTGTATGGTAGCGAGCAAGGTGGAGCTTGCCTGGCATCTTTGGCAAGCTGGGTGATCTAGCCTCGGGTCTGTCGCGATATCTCAAGGTCATTTTTCGCCTATAACATAAGCCCTCCAACTCTTGATTTGCTTTGCGAATCGAGAATTGTAAGTTTTTCAAGGCTTGATTTGTATCTTCAGTCAGTGTCCTTCCTTGATCGGAGTGTTGTTTCAGACGTCTAGTCATTTTGCTTTAGGCCATGCTTTCTGTTGTTTGCCATCTCTGGCCATTGGCATGGCATTACCACTAGTTTCAGGCCATTGGATGCCTTCTGGATTCTTTAGGGAATCGAACGAGTCTTTTTATAGCCTGGGGGGTTCTCTCTTTTGTTTCAAAGAAGTTCAATGAAGGAAATTGATGAGCCCCCTATGTTTTGGTGTCTTGGCTTCTGACGAAACTCATTGAGACATGGATGGCCTATTGCAGAATGTTGGAAGGTATGGATAGCCTGTTACATGTGGCTCCATCACAGGATCCATCTGGCGGGCTCTCGAGGGATCTTATGTTGATCTTGGATTATTTTTCCTCGGTGTTACTTGTGGTGCTACTGCCTAGCCAGCCAATTTTTTTATGACTTTTTGATTTGCTCCGGGTCTGGCTCAAGTGGACACGCCGAAGGAAAATAAGCAAGAGCAGCTGGACGTCGTTGTCCTTCCTGTAGGTGAGAGCTCACTGACTAGTGGCCGGCCTTCTGCTCTTCTTGCAGGAATGGTAGTGTCGGGCCTTAGAGCGTCTTACCTTTGTTTCTGCATTTCTTCTTTATCTGATATAATCTAGCCTTTCTAAGGCTCTTTGTTGTAACTTTCAAAATTTGTAATGGATGCTTAGTGCACCGCTGTATGTACATTTCTGATGATTAATGAAATGTTTCCTTTGGCCAATTGGCTGTGTTTCAATTTTTTGCCCTTTTTTTTGGTTGCTTTCAGTAAGTTAGTCAGTTCGTATGTGAGCTGCGACTGATGAGAAATCAGGTGTGCGAACCATGATTTTCTGGCTGTATGCTAGCTATGAATGTGTCACATGAGAGCTGTGACAATTTCATTATGGCGTTCCTGCTATGTGGAGAGCTGGTTGTCTATTGTTTAGTTTGGAAATGCTATCGGGGTAGGCTCACGGGTTATCTCACCCTCGATTGTGAGGTAGGCTCTGGAGTTGTCTCACCTCCGAATAGGTTTTGTGTTTACTCTATTGCGAGGTAGGCTCCGAGCCGTCTCACCCTCAGATGCGAGGTAAGTTCTGGGGCCGTCTCACCCTCGAATGCGAGGTAGGTTCTAGGCCGTCTCACCCTCGGATAGGTTTGTGTTTGCTCTATCATGATGTAGGCTTTGGGCCGTCTCACCCTCGGATGTGGGGTAAGCTCTAGGGCCGTCTCACCCTCAGATGCAAGGTAGGCTCTAGGTTGTCTCACCCTCAGACAAGTTTTGTTTTTGTTAAGACGTCAGCTTGTCGCATAGTGAGGTCGCATGTGAGTACCATAGTGAGCTCGTTGTTTCGTGGTTGGAAGATTTGTGCTCTTTGCCATAGTTCATGAATGTGGCTTGCTCTGGATGTATTGACGGGGTAGGCCTTACACTGTCTCACCCCCGGATGAATCCTTGTAATGATGGAGGTGAAAACTTTCTGTCTGGACAATGCTTGGCCAATCGACAACTTACATTGATTAAGCATAAAATAGTTGATACAACTTATCACCATTAATAACAAATGAACAATACAGGATTAGAGTATGGTTCTGATGGAGGGCTCAGGCTCTTGGATGTCAACTCCCTGAGCCTATTGAACACATTGTCCTGGTGGCATTACCACATAATCTTGTAATCGGCCTTTTCTGATGGGATCTTCAATAGCATTTTTTAGCGCCCAGCACTCCGAGGTGGTGTGTCCAACCTTATTATGGTAAGCACAGAATCAGCTTGGATCTCTGGACTTGGCGGTGGCTCTCATTGGTCTGGGCCTTCCAAAGTCCTTGTTGTTCTTTTTCGTTGCACAAATTTTATCCTGTGTATTAGACAAGATGCTGTGGCTTTCGAAACGGCCTTCAAGTCGCTAAGGCTTCGTTTTCTTTGTGAGATGAGGAGTAAAATTGTCGTGACTCTCACTACCCCTTCTTTTGCTCACGGTGGGACCATTGGGGTCCGCTCTGTATCTGGACTCCTCCATTCTGAAGGTTTCTTCTCATCTTATTTGTTTGGTAGCTCACTCATAGAATTTTGTGAGGTCTCGAGCTGGGGACTTGTAGAGGCTTCTGTACAGCTTGCCATCTTTGTGAAGTCCAGCTGAGCTTGCCATTAAAATACTTTCCTCAGAAGGATTTTCCACTGAGTTGGCCTCATGCCTAAATCGAGCTACGTAGTGTTTGAGCGACTCGCCCCTACACTGGAAGATCATCACAAGATGGCAAAGGGGTGCAAGTTGTTTCTTTAGTGCCCGGTATTGGTTAACAAATTTTCTTTGGCACTTTTCTCAACTGTTGATGCTGTGAGCTGGGAGGTGCCTGAGCCATGCCTGAGATGTTGCCCCTAATATGGTGGGAAAGACGTGGCACTTCACCAAAGGGTTAATGGTATGGAGGTCCATTTGGGTATTGAGTGCATCCAGGTGATCGCTCGAGTTACTGTTCCCGTTGTATAGCGGGATCACGGGTACTTTGAGCTTCTATGGGAGAGGTCACGTCTCGATCTCCATAGAAAATGGAAAGCCTTCCTCGTGGCATAACTGGTGGCTTTGAGGTCGTAGATGCTCTTCTAGCCGTTGAAGCCTACAAAGGATTTCCTCCATTGTCCGATTTTGTGTCCCAGACGGAGGGGTGGAGCTTCCTACTCGTTGCAAGTCCCCCAGTTGCTGACTATCATGATCTTCGTGAGTTTCTCTTTGAGCCTGTTTATGAAGCAGTTAGAGTTGTACCATGATTTCTTCTTGTTTTTACATGCTCTGAACTTAGGCCTACGCCAATCCTTTGACGATGTCGGCCAGCTCTCTTATAATGCTTTCAAGCACCGGATGAGATTGATCAGGCGTTTGAGTCTCTTGAGTTTCAAGAGCAACAACAGACTGTTGATGAGCCCCCATAATGGGAGTATCCATTGGCTGGAGGGCTGGAGTGGCTAAGCTCTAAGTGCTTCTTCCTCTTGCCATTGTTAAGCTGCAATGGAGATTTCAGAGGGCAAATAGATACCCACAGACGACGCCAAATTGTTAACGTCAAAATTTGGTTCATACGAAGAATCCAAACTCCAGCTAACGGAAGATGAGTTCCGAGATGCTATACTGCTTCTGAAGTACAAAGGGGGAAAAGGGAGAGGAAGAAGTACGACATAATGTTTTAACGTGGTTCGACCAAATCTGGATGGCACTGGACCCTACGTCCATGACAGAGATTTTATTAATATGAAGGATTATTTGTACAGAGTCTTGGCTTATAAAATGCATGCCTCATTTTCCTCTTCTAACAATGTAATCCTAATTATAGAGGAAGGAGGAGTTACATGCATTAATTATAAGTTACAGTTGTGTTACTGATAAGTAGAAAATGTACCTATAAAAATACGTGATTTTACCTCTTAATTAGTCATTAACTTGTGATTTTTGTCTATCTTTTCC
>JANHAO010017165.1:0-14078 GCA_026873985.1 Saraca asoca
TGCTTCAGATTATGTTGCCAACATTTTTTAAAAGTTGCAATGATATGGTTAGCATATGGGAAGGAATGTTGTCTTCAGATGGTTCGTGTGAGGTGGATGTATGGCCTTTTCTTCAAGATTTGACATGTGATGTTATTTCTCGAACAGCATTTGGAAGCAGTTACGACGAAGGAAGAAAAATATTTGAACTTCTGAAAGAGCAAGCTCAAGTTTTGATGAAAAATATACATAAAGTTCACATTCCAGGGTGGTGGTAAGACAGATATACCTGGTACTCCAAACATTGTGTTTAGGTTTTTATTACATTAGTTATAGTTAATGATTGATGCAATTAAGCTTCGTAATTCACACAATCCGTTTCAATGAAGCAACGTATTTTGAATTCGACTAAAATTTTTACTTTTTTTTTAAGCAGAAATGAGAGAGAATGAAAAAAAAAGGATGCTTGTATTTTAAAATAAATTAAAATAAAAAATAATCCTCCATTTTTTTATTCTTTCTTTCATATAATTTTACTCCAAGGATACTGTTATTAAAGATATTTGAGTTAAAAAATTTGCACACTGATGACACCAGCAGAAAAAACATTAGTATGCTAGATTTGCTTGGTGAAAGTTCTTGATGATGCACAACAAATTGCGTGAAAAGTAATGATTCCTTCATGTTTATCATCTCACTTTAGATTCAACCCATCTCAAATCAATTACTATTATTTGTAATTGATTCTAAGAAGATATAAATTGAGATGTAGAAGGACGGGCGCTTATAACAAGTGTTATTCTTCTGCTAAAGATTGATAAAATAACTCAACTAATTGAAAAATGAATTTCGAAAATAGTAACACAACCTTTATTTCATGGTATTTAACACAACTGGTTATAAATATATATAGGTTTCTACCTACAACTACTAAAAGGAGATTGAAGAAAATTGAGAGAGGGATTCGGGCTTCTCTTAAGGGTATCATCAACAAAAGAGAGAAAGAACTGAAGAAAAGTGAAGCCAGCAAGGATGATTTGTTGGGCATACTTTTGGAATCAAATCAGAAGGAAGTTGAAGGAAATGTAAACAATAAGAATGCTGGAATGACAATTGAAGATGTAACTGAGGAATGCAAGCTATTCTACATTGCAGGGCAAGAGACAACTTCTAGTTTGCTGGTTTGGACAATGGTATTGTTAAGCAGGTATCCTGACTGGCAAGCACGTGCAAGGGAGGAAGTCTTGCAAGTCTTTGGCAATCAAAATCCACACTTTGATGGACTAAACCACCTTAAAATTGTAAGTATATCTATTCACGTGATTATGAAAATAATAAGCACGCAGAAAACAAGATCCACTAATTTAGAGCAGAAAATGTTTTCCTCAACCATCTTTATTTTATTATATCACATAACATACAGATGACATGAAAATCTTCATACAAAAATAAATAAGAGATTTTTTAATTTTGGAATATGTTTTCTGACAAAAAAAAGGTACTCTAAAACCATTTTTGGGAGTATTTAAACTGACAATTGAAATGATATTAACAGCATATAGAATCAATTCTGAACAATTCTATTTATTTTAATTAATATTTTAAGCCTGTATTATGTCCATCCTCAAAAACCAAAATGCTTCCATTGAATGGAACATGCCTAGTGATTACTTATTGAGTCTTCACCTTTAAGTTTTAAACTTCAAGCTTTTAGGAAGACCTAAATCATGAAATTGAGTACGTACTACCAGATTTTTTTTTTTTGTTATAGGTGACGATTTTTGTATGAGATTCTTACGTTAAAGTTAATCTCTTATTCTTATTATTCTTAATGGTTTGTATTATATTCTTCTTATAATTCACCAATAAATAAAGAAACAATCAAATGATAAAAATCATTGGAAGGTCTTTACCTAACAATTTAAGGTTTAGGATGATATGATTTTTTGTACTAACTATAATATATGATGAGTTTCTTTTATAGGTGACCATGGTTTTGTACGAGGTTCTCAGGTTATACCCACCAGTGGTTCAGCTTTTTCGAACCATTCACAAGGATTTGAAACTTGGGAAGCTGTCCCTACCTGCAGGTGTAAACATTAGCTTACCGATACTTTTGGTTCATCATGATCATAAACTCTGGGGTGACGATGCAAAAGAATTCAATCCAGAAAGATTTTCTGAAGGGATTTTGAAGGCAACAAAAGGTCAAGTTTCATTTTTCCCATTTGGATGGGGACCTAGAATTTGCATGGGCCAAAACTTTGCTATTTTGGAAGCAAAGATGGCTCTAGCAATCATTTTACAACGTTTCTGTTTTGAGCTTTCACCGGCCTATGCCCATGCTCCCTCCAGTGTACTTACTCTTCAACCAGAATATGGGGCTCATGTCATTTTACATAAACTGTAATATCAATATTATGAAAACGTTATTATAAAATTTCCTTCACACGTATAGCTACAAAGGCAGTAAGTATATCTGCAATATTATTATACAATAATATTATTCATACTTTTTAATTTCCACGGTTGATCTATTTATTTTTTATATTCAAATTATAGGTAACAATAATCAATTACTGTGGATCATACGTGAAAATACTAATGTAAAAAAAGTATTATTAAATATTACATGGGAAAGATCTCATTAATTTGAATTTTATTAAATGCTTGATTACTCCAAAACACTAACAAGCTTCGTTGACAGAATGGGAAAAGAAATGATTAAAAATTTGTTTGGTTAATAATATGAAATGAAAATGTTTGTTTATTGGAGAATGATTATTGCATCAAGTGATAGATTTTTTATTCCATCCCCAGTAATGAAATGACCATTCTATCAATGAGTCGAATGACCTTTATAAAACTTTGTCCTTGTATCTTTTATATATTTTAAAATTATACTTATATTAATAAATAATAAATAATATTAGTTTTCCAATACTTTTTCTATAAAAATATTTTGGTAATTATATTTTTAATAATAAGATTTAAAGTAATACGTTTTTATATTATTTATAAAATAAGTATTATTTGTTATACAAACCTAAATGCAAGACAGATTATGTAACAAAGAACCCAAGACGGTCCGGACTTCAAATCAAATTATGTGATCAAATTCTGACCTGAGAATTTTAATGTGAGGTTGAATATTATATATATATAGACAGAGAGATATTAGTTATTTTTGTTTTAAATTATGGTTACAATTACTTTATTATTAATAAAATTAATGACAAATACGATTATAGTAAAAAAATTATAATTTCAAAAATTAACACAATAATAATATTACAACTCTAGACTGTAATTTAAAACTATATTAAATATATTCATTTTGATTTATATTATTGTATTTTCTTAATACGATTTAAACCAATTAATCTTACTTATTCATCTATTCAACTGTTCAGATTCTAGCGAGTAATTGAATTATAAGTGAGATTGACTAAATTAAATTAAGTGTGATTGAAACACATGTAAATAACATATGCTAACATGATCTCCTGTCCTCTTCTATTTATTTCACAAAACAAGGGCAGCAATAGAAATGGAAGAATCGTTGACAACAATTGCAATCTGTCTATTCCATTGTTCATCAAACAGTCAACAAATATAGTTTGCTTGCCTTCTTTATCCCTTCATATTTATTACATGCCTCTAATTTATTACCTTGAAATTGACTACAAAATCCCTTTATGTAAATTTATCTTATAGTTTAATTTGCATGAGGACAGCGTTGTTTTTTTTTTTTGGTTGAAGGAGATCAAATAAAATTAGTCTTAAAGAGAAGTTCACATAGCATAATTATTGTCTGAAAAAAATTAAGGCTGTGACTCGCAAACTGTGTTGAGTATGATCCAAATTATAATTGTTATCAATCGGTGTTAATCTGTTATCTTTGTTATCTTTCTATTTAAGTTGGGCTTTGGTGTTAAAATAAGATTGTAAATGCTTGCTAATCAAATATTTCAGATATAAATATTTGTATTGGTAAAGGGTTTGAGGTATAAGAGAGATTTGATGTGAGTGCCTATGTGGGTCATGTGGAAACTCTTAGGGAGGTTTGGAAGAGATATAGGGATAGTTGTTAAGAAGTAGTGGGGTTACAATTGAGAACCTTCACATAAATCACCCTATAATCTTGATGATATAATGGATCTATTCTAATATGTGGTTTTTTCCCATAAGAGTTTGGAGGTTTTTCCATGTTAAATTATTTATGTGATATTATGCTACTTTGATTATCGTAATCATTTAATGCTAGTTTGTTTGGAGTGGGGATATTTTTCTTAATAAGTGGTATCAAAACAAAGTTTGGTTCTGTGTGAGAGTGGTAATTCAAAATAGCAAGACTATGGTTCTATGTTGCATGACAATTGAGCATGATAAATGGTGATGTTATAAAACAGGTTCAATTGCGTGCATGAGCTAAAGGACAGTGGATGATGATGATGTTGTGAAGATAGCTACTTTGATCCCATGTGAGTTAATAAGGATGAATGGTGATGCATGGTATAAAGGTAGTAGGTTTGATTTCACATGAGAGTTGATGGTGATGAATGATGATATTGTTGAGGTAGATTTTTTAGCCCAAGCAAGAGTGATGGAGTTCGGGAAGATACCGATGCTAAGGAAGAGGGAAAGTATCTATACTATGTGTATCCTTGGATAAGAAGATTTATGAAGACATCACTGTTAGTTATGAAGAGTACCCACTACGTATGTGTTTGGAAGATCTAATTCATAAGAGTTTTGCTAGATGTTGTGCTCCTATAGATGATGTAGATGCCTGCTGTTGAGGAGATCATATATTTTGAAGATTTAGTTCGAAAGAGTGTCCACAAGGTTTGGTATTCCCATACATGATAGTGATGCCTGTAGATGAGGAGATTGTGGATAAACTTTGGTGAAGCTTGTGACACTTGATTGAGGTGGAATTACTTGATAGGAAGATGTTTTTTGCAACTTTTTTTTCTTTTTAAAGAAATTGTAAGGATGGTGAACTTTCCCGATTGACACCCCATGAATGGTCTTGTTTGACAATAGATAAAGTATGAAGATTCATGAAAATGGTGGAATTTGTATTAAGGTGGAAATTGTTGAGTTTGACCTAAATTCTAATCATTATCAATTAGTGTTAGTCTTCCATTATGAGCTATGTTCCTGTTCAAGTTAGGTTTTTGTGTTAGAGTAGGATTATAAGTATTTGCTGATCAAATATTTCGACTATAAATATTTGTATCAATTAAGGGTTTGAGGTATGAGAGAGATTTTATGTGAGTGCCTATGGGGTTATTTAGGAACCCTCATAAAGGTTTGGGAGAGATATAAGGATAGTGGTTAGGAAGTTATGGGGTTATGGTTGAAAACCTTAACACACATTACCTTGGAATATTAATGATATAGTGGATCTCTTCTCATCCGTAGTTTTTTCCCTCAAGAGTTTGAGATTTTTCCATATTAAATTGTTTGTGTGTTATTATGATACTTCGATTATTTTGATTGCATGATGCTAATTTGTTTGAAGTAGAGATATTTTTCCCATACTTTGTACATATGCATCATTCACTACAAGACATAATTAAAATATGGCATATCAATTAGATGTATGATTCACTTTTTACATTCTAATTTTTGTTAGTTTGTACGATGTAATATATAAGAAGCCCAATCATCTATATTAATAATAGTTCTAGTTAAAAAAGTTGCCAGCTGCATGATTTAATAAAACCCATAAAATTGTTAATAGCATAAGGATCCATATAATTTAGAGCTCTATTTACTACACAAGATCTAAATTTTTGTGATATATATGTTTAGTATTTGTTAGACACTTTTTGCAAAAAAAAGATCCAAGCAAGTTAACTATCTACTCATAGTCGAGATAAAATATAATGCAAAGAGTCGACAACTAAGTAGTTAGCAGATGGGATCGAGGTAAACACATGTCAGATAAATGGGAGACAGTTACTTGGTAGCTACCTCATCATTTCTTGTTTATTTTACATTTTTAGTTTTCTCTCTTTTTTAGTTTTATCCTTTTGGAGCACGTGTCCATTGATGTAGGAGCCAATTTTCATGAATAATTATTTGAAGAAACTGCCTATGGCTCTTATAAATAGGGCATTAGTAAACTAAAATGAGGATCTTCATATGGACAACTCAAACACAAAAATTTATTCAGACACGCTCAGTGTTCTATAGCACTCTGCTAACCTAATTTAGCACTTTGCTAACCCTTGTAGCTTTTTAGGAACTTTTCTCACTCCCGTGCTTATAATTTCATGTGTTATTCTATGCCTTTTATGTAATTCACAATTATTTAGGGTGGAAGCCCATCTAGGTGACAATCAGAATGATAAAAATGATTGAATTGCTTATCATAATGACCACGACAGTTGTAATGATGGTTTGGGAGTTGAAAATGTTGAGAATGAAGAACATGAAATAGAATGACCATAGTATGGTCATATTGTAATACTTTGATGAGGAGAGGAAAAAAAATTCAAAATGTTGATTGTATCAATGAAAACGTATAAATCCAAATAAACCCAAACCATAATCCAACCCTTTTACAAAAATTGGAACAAAATATTCAATTCATGGTTGCACAATTGTTAAATCAAATAGGAGGGCAAGGTATTTATCCAAATTATAGGGGTGCATTTCCAAAATGGATAAATCAGATGGAGCCCCCACGAGGATTTAAATTGCCAAAATTTAAATTGTCTAGTGAGGATAATCAATCAATAATTGAATACATAGCTAGATTCACCATAGAGTTTCAAGAACTAACAGGAAATAAATATATAAAAATGAAGTTTTTTTCCCTATCATAAACCAAAACTATTCTTGCATTGTATTTGGGTTTATCACAAATTCTATGCATTCATGGGCATAGTTAGGGATATTATTCCTTGATCAATTCTATGGAGGTAAGATGAGAATCAGACTAATTGGATTACTAAGTATAAGAAAATTGCCTATGGAAAGTGCTAATGATTATATTTATCAATTTTGACAAGTTAGGAGCTATATTTGTAGTTAGATAACAAAATTTGAGATACCAAAAATTGCTATAGTAGGTCTTGATTTTGCAATTAGAAAAACACTGATAAATCAACATACAATTGACATGTCTTAATTAGCTAAAAAAAGTGAGGCAAATCGAGTAATTGCATAAAGAAAAGGAGAGAAAAATTAGGAAATTCCCATTCAAAAGGAAAAAAAAATTAGCTTATTTCGAAGAAGAAGAAGAAGCGAGGACGAAAATGAAATATATTTGACTGAATTAAAATCTAGCCCTCCATTTGTGTGTCCTTTATTAAAAAAATATAAAAATGAAAAATTAAATGGACAACATAAACAAAAAAAAAACTATTCTTTCGACATAAATAAAAAGAATCATCTTTCCAATATTCTGTTAAAAGACAAACAGATAAAATTGTCTAATGGTCATAGGGTTTTGACTAAGGAAGAAATCAAAGATAAAAAAATATTGCAAAAATGTGTCCCAATACGAGAGTTATTATGATGAAGTGAGGATTTTGCTTGCAAATTTAAGAGAATGAGACCAAATAGACCCAAAAGAAAAGGAAAAAGCCAAAAGAATTGCTTTAGTTGTATGAAAGGTATAACTATCAAGAAAGAAGATAAGAAGAAAGAAAAGTTAAGAGAAGTCAAAAGTAAAAATGATACGAAAGGAAAGTGAGTCTTCAATAGAATTGATTTCAACTATCAAAATCAATTGCGCAAGAAGGAAGAAAATTATCTTAACAAAACTTGAATACCTTGAGGAGATATATTAAAAGAATATTGATTAACCAATGAGCCACGATCAAGCAAGAAACATGCATGGAGACCAAGAATCCCAGAAGGCCAGAATAAGTGGTACAATCCTAATTACTGACTATCATCCCTGATAAGAACACAAAGACATCAAATGCAAAGGTAAGCCACTTTCAAAAGGAAACAAAAGATGGGCTAGTACTTTAATCAAATACCATCAGGTCCTAGAGTAACAAGTGGAACAAAAAAAAAAGAAGAAAGGATAGAATTGGCTAAACATTTTAAAATCAAAGGTCAAAAGATGGAAACTGACATGGTCTGTGTTTTGCCAATGGATTTTTTGATGAACTGTAAACAAGACTCCACCAATGATTTCTATGACAAAATGACTATGAGGAGATAGTCCCATTAAATGAAAATGTCTATGCTTTCTTCAAGAGACTAACAAAACATATGAGAGATCATTTACGACCTTTACACTTAAAGGAGAACATTGATAGATAACCAATAAACCACATCTTTGTTGATGGTGGTATGTTGGTAAATCTGATGTCCAGAGCAACTTTCATCAAGCTAGGAAAATCTGCTAAAGATTTAATACCATCAAACATAGTGGTGTCAAACTTCTAATGGATAAGTTTCAACATTTGAATGAGTGGTACTAGTCAATTTGAAAGTTGGCTCTATATCCTGACACACCCATTTTGTGGTAGTTCCATCCAAATCAAGTTACAACCTGTAGCTCAATCAAGATTGGACCTATGTGGTCAGTGTTATGTCATCGACTATTCACCAAAGGTTAGTAATGTCAGCTAATGACAATCATTTAGAATGCATCCTTATTCATAATAGTCCCTGTTATGTCTAGCAATGTAATGCTAAATTTGAGATCTGGAAACATAACATTAGCTTCATAATGCTTTTTTTGAACTTCATTAGTTACAACTTCTACCACATCATTGCCTCAGGCTATGCCAGGAATCTTGATTGGAACAACAGAATGAGAAATTAGTACGGATGGTTTGCCTACATTGAATGGGGCATTAGGTTAAGGAATGGGTTTTGATTTGAATTAAGGAATATTCATCTTTATTAAAGGGTTTTGGCTATAAGCTTTCCACCAAGAATGACAACAATGTTTGTAATAGGGCTTTTTTTTTTTCTTAGTGAAGGTTTCACTAACTTGAATAATCATGTACTTTGGGTGTTTATGGTCATACTTGACTTTATAATACTTTTCAAAGGCCAATATTTCAGCAATATGCATACCTATAGTCTTGGCCTAAGCTTCCATAATATGCACATTTGCACAATGAGAAAGTCACCTAGAGACTGGTGCATCAAAATAGATGTGAGATCTAGAGAGCCACCTCTTTAAGAATAGTATTGTATACATGGAGAAAAGTTGTGTGGCTTAAAAAAGCACCGTCATGGCTAAATTGGCATCCTCAACAATTGAACACTTGAGCAACCTCATGGTCCACCTATGAAATTGCTTATTCAAAAGCATGGTTGGGCACCCCTGTATTAAGCTATATTGGCAAGCCAGAGTGTTTGGTAAAAAGAGTTCAACCCTGGAACTCAATTCTTGAAGGAGACCAAAAAATAAATATTGGAGACATAAAAATTTATACTAGACTTCGATGCTATGGGGGTCGGATAGATCAAGATTAGAGGTAAATCAATTTGGACCATAAGACTATGGAGAAAACATGGATAGATACTGAGAGGAATGTCAATGTCAAAGAATAAAAAATAAGAAAAAAATGGTTGAATAATTCCCTTGGTGTCATCGACTCTAGAGCCTCGCCTAAGGAGGTTTGAAAAAGCTTAGGACCATATGACAAATTTTTATATTTTGAGTCAATGTCTTTTGAAAAATGAAAACTGTCTTGCAAGGCCTCAGTTAACCAAAACTGGAAGATCCAAAAAGAACAGCCTAAGTTAGAAATAGAATTGTAATCCCTAAGGTGGTCTATGATCTGGTTGATATTTTCAAAAATATGAGCTAACACAGAAGGCCCTAAGGATAACTATTGGCCTTCATAAAACAAAACCACTAAAGGCAAGAAAGAGGAAGCAATTTTTAATGAGGAAATGCGAAAAAAATGTGCTTACAAAACTAGTAAAGTAAAAAGAGATATACTCACTATCAAAAATGAAAGAGTTAGGAGATCCTTGGTATGTTGATAAGAATGTTGAGTAAGTGAAATTCCTAGTGAAAATAGGCACAAGCTGTCGAAAATTTTTTATCGAAAGGAGAAAGTGAAGACAACAAATTTTCATAGCATGGTCTCATTCTGGTGATAATCATAACATCAAAGGAAGAAGGGCCTATCATGTTGTAAGAGACCTGGAAACTATTGGTGAAAGGTGACCAAAAATATAGATTATCCCCTATTATTAGAGAAAGACAATGCAAAGAAAACATAGATAACTAAATTGCATCAAAAATGTCTAATTTTATACCAAAGAAATTCTTTCTTTGACTGGAATCTATCTAACTAATTTAGATATGTTGGAGAATGACTTGGGAAATTATTAAAAACCTTAACATTCTTAGAAACCCGTTAGGTAATAGGAATGGACCTAGATAATAACAAGGGTTTTGGCATAAACAAGAAATCAAAATCTGATTTTCCATTAGAAAGGGGACCAAGATAGAAAATTGGCAGTTCATTCTCGCCAATGTCAAACTCAGTAGAGGGTGTAAATACCTTAAATCGGATAATAAATAGCATTTTTTAATAGGGATCTAGAACTTTAATGGCTCTAGATGCTTAAGGGGAAAAGCTTGAAGTCATGGTCGTATTCTAATAAGAAGTGAGAATTAAAGGAAGAAAAAAGAGCATATAGGAATGAGCATGGGAAAAATCTAAAGTGACCTAGGCAAGCAAGAGCAAAGTGAGCTCTAAAAGTTGAATAGGTTCTTTAAAAGGAAAGGCAAGGGATAGTTCCTTTTTGAGGCCTCAGAAAGGTACAAATAAATGGGTTTGATTGCCCAAGGGTGTAGTTTCCATCATTGCTCATTAAAGATTGTACAAAATTGCAAAGAGAGCAATTTCATGTGTCATGAAGTAATTTAGGGGTCACACATCGATTAGAGGGTTAGGCATCAACATCATAAGCTAATCAGACATTTAAGTTAATGCTATAGGGGCATAGTTTAGCTAGACATCCAAATTTTGACTCAAAATTTTTAGGTATGTCAAAATTTCAACTTGAAGCCAAGCAATTGAACCAAGCTAGAGGGCTTTTGTTAGCCATTTTTTTTGCAAAAATGGCCCAAGCAAGTTAATCATGCACTCATAGTCAAGACAAAAGATAATGCAAAAGGTGGACAATTAAGTAATTAGCAGATAAGCCCAAGGTAAACATAGGCCAGATAAGTGGGAGGCAGTTACCTCATCACTTCTTGTTTGTTTTATTTTTTAGTTTTCTCTCAGTTTGGTTGTATCCTTTTGGAGTACATCTTTGCTATCCAATTTAGCACATTCCTAACCCTTATAGCTTTTTAGGAACTTTTTTCACTCCTATGCTTGTAACTTTTAGCACCATTATGTTCCTTTATATAATTCACAATCATTTGGAGTGAAGGTCTTTCTTTTTGTTGTTTGCAACTGTATTGCTTCACACGAATTCTTCAAAAGATTGAATTTCACCTGTTTTTCTATGAATAACTCATCTTAGAGTTGACTCTTTCCATCCTGTGAAATTTGGCTCGAAACAGTATCAAAGTCTTTTTTTTGTAAAAATAGTATCATTTACTTATGTTTATAGTATCAAAGTCTTCACTGGAAACATCTTCTATAGGGATCATGGCATTTATTTGTATTTATACTTATAAAATATTAAGATGATAGAAAATATTCTATTTGTTCAATTTTATGGGTAATGTGGCAAAAAAAAATCCATTGCTTTAAAAAAGATGTTGTTTTTCTCTACCACCATGACACCATGCATTATTTTTCTAAACATAAAGTATATAAGTGGTATGAAAATCCTTTGCTTATATATAAACAAATGAAATTTTCTTATGGAAAATGTTTTCCCACAAAACAAATGAAGCCTACATTCAAAATTTTATTTTTAAACTATGAAAAATTTCTCCGTAATGAAGCATCATAGATGGGTTTATGTAAACCCAAAGTTAGATGGAACAAGATGGATTCAGGGATATCTATCCATTTTGCCACCTTTATGTACCACTCATATCATAATAAAAACAAAGTAATTTTATGGAACGTTCAACCAATTAAGAGATTGAGTTTTTTACCGTTGGGTTAAATATATATATATATATTTTTAGAATTGTGTAATGCTTGTTAGCTCATAAGCCTATACTAGTTAAACACCCATGCAATGCATAGGACAAGTTGCTTGATAACCATTAGATTAATAAATATGCTTTATTGTATACACATAAGTTAGCAAATACACAATGCTATATGTAAACCAATATAGTGTACAATTGGAAAATTATAATAAAGATAAATTACACTCACCTCGCATGAAGTTTAGCTTAATTATACTCACATCCTTCTATTTACATAAATATGCACTGACCCCCATTTTTCATAAACACTTGATTCTTTATCCTTCTATTTTAGATCTAGACTCACCTCTCCTAGTTCAAAAAAAAAAAAGAGGAGATAAGTGTATATTTCTAAAAATAGAAAGGCATGAGTGTAATTAGGTTAAATTTCAAAGAAGGTGAGTATAATTTGCTTTTATAATAATTGATATGCAAATTAGCAACACCAAAAGCGCAACTGTGGTTCACAAATTATTAATCACTTTCTTGTAAACTACAGTGAGAGTCAAATTGAATATGATTCAATCTTCATCAATTATTAATACCTTCAAACCTATCCTACTTATAACCTTTGAAATTACAACATTGTAACACTCTTGAGGGTTAACTTGATTGGACTCGAACACAAGTTAGGAAGGATGGTCAGTTAACCATAGGCTTGATCCCCAAGGGTAAACCAATCAGTCGATTGGTCCTTAAAAGGTGGTTGACCAATTACTATTAGGTTAGATAAAATTTGACACATGAAATTTGAGATGATAGAATCCTAGTACAGTCAGGTCCTTAACTAGAGTTGAAACTCTATTAGAAGAAATCCCACTGCACACCTAATCCAAAAATCGAATCCAAGGAAAAATGATCGAATCAAATGTGAATCTAATTCTCTTTTATTTCATCTTTATTTTTTTATTAAATCATAACTGATCATTTCTTTTTAGATCATGATGATTACAATAATGCATTAGGCTTAGGACCAAAAGATAAGAACTTCACTACTATCAGATAAATGGAAATTCTACCTTCTAGCTACCTTTTTGTATAAAAGATATTATTTTTGAAATGATCCTAAATTATTTTGATATCTTGGATAGTGTGAAATTAGGCTTATGAATTTAATTAAGTCGTTTATAATATTAAAGATGTAATATTAAACCTTCACTTTGGGATTATAGATCAGGTTAAAGATCAGGGCTTGTATTTTTACTTGATTACATAGATTATAGTTTAAATGATATTGCTTGTAAACAGTGAAAGGAAATGGGAAGTAGAATAGATATCAAGTTGGGAGATTTTTGGAAACCCAACTTTGCATAATTACCTAAGTATTAACTTTCAAAATTTTCTTTATTTTCAAAACATAAGGATTTTCAAGGAATTTATTACAAGTCATTCTTCCAATTTTATGTTTAAAATTCTTCAATATAATTATTTTAAATTTTTACAAAGCATTACTTACAAAGAAGAAGAAGTATTATTACATGTTTTTATAAATTATTTAATTTTACTATTATTTGAAGAAGAAGAAGAAGAAGAATTATTACATGTTTTTATAAATTATTTAATTTTACTATTATTTGTATATTAAATTTATTTTATTTATTTTATCAATTTAAATTTGTATTTCTTTTATGTTTTAAATATTCATTAATTTTTTAAGGAACATTTCGCATACATTAGAAGGAACAAGATAGAATTAGGAATTTAAGGATATATGACAAAGTAACTAACAAGGGTAGTATAAAGGATTTCGATAGGAATTCCATATAAATATCTGAAAGACTCAAAGATGTTTGTATATAAGAACTGGCATGTCAAAGAAGGACCTAGAAAACATGCATGCACTAAGAGATGTAAAACTCATAGAAATACTTTATCATGTGGCTACATAAGCCTATGACTCATGATATGATGTAGGAGGACACAAAGCTTAAGGAACTTTATTAATGTCCCAAGGGGCATATGATTTATTCAAAAAACATCATTCTTCCATTGA